>MU846330.1:0-36306 GCA_030867225.1 Colletotrichum caudatum
ACCAGGTATTTTCAGCTTCCTGGTAAACAAATCGGAGGTAGACTCGACCTTTGTTATTGTTTGACAGAGGAATAGCTCAAGAGGCCTTGTGGAGAAAGACTGTCCCCAGAAGTATTCACATCGTAGCTTCATACACATGCAGCCTGAGTAAGAGAAAGGATTGGGTTCTATTCATGCAGGCTGTACGCTTTGTTCGACGTCAATTCAAGATAGATTTCTTGGTTATCAGAGGGCCAACGCATGGGTGTAACCTCCTTGCTTACCGCAAATGCAAGGCAGAATATCCCTGACGTTGAAACAAACACTTTTGGCCAACCGTCCAGAACATTGGGCTTGGGGTATTGACCCCAAGTTTCCTGCGACTGATTACGAGAGGCGGCAACCGCCCTGCAGTGATCTCTCTGGCACTTCAACTACATAAGAGGGATGACCCATTAACGCACTACCATGCAGTCAACAACACGTTTCCCCGCATCTGGCAACCAACCCCCTAACACGAAATCATGCCGGCAGCTTCGGCCATCTATCCCAGCCTGAACGGCAAGACCGTGCTCATCACCGGCGGTGCGGAAGGTATCGGGGCCGCCGCCGTCGAGCGCTTCGCTCTTCAGGGCTGCCAAGTCGTCTTCCTCGACATCGCCAGGGCCCTGGCGCAGAAAACAATCGACCATGTCATGTCGCTTGCCAGCGAGACCGGTCCCTACCCCAACACCATCAAAGCGCCCGTGTTCTACTTTTGCGACGTGTCCAACTTGAGCGAGGTTCAGGATACGACCAGCGAGATCCTCGAAAAGTACGGAACGGTCCATGTGCTGGTCAACAACGCGGCACTCACGGGCCACAAGGCAAGACTCAGCACCGAAGACGTCACCTCCGAGGCGTGGGACGTGAACATCAACACCAGCCTGAGGCACGTCTTCTTCCTGACACAGGCCGTCCTCCCCGGGATGAAACAGGCCGGGGGAGGCAGCATCGTGAATCTGGGCTCCATCACGTGGCGCATTCCGGACCCGGCCACGCCGATCTACGGCGCCTGCAAGGCCGCGGTGATGGGCCTCACCCGCGCTCAGAGCAAAGAGGTCGGCCCGTTCAACATCCGCATCAACAGCGTCATGCCGGGCGCCATTGCCACCCAGAGGCAGAGGGACGAGGTCCTGACGCCCGAGTATCGCGCCGAGGTGATGCGGTCACAGAGTCTGCAGCGAGACTTGGTGCCGGAAGACGTGGCGAAGGTGGTTGTTTTTCTGGCCAGTGACGAAGCAAGCGGAATAACGGGTAGCAGCTACGTTGTTGATGGAGGTTGGTGCAGTGATCCCTGAGATTCCACAAGAGGGATATAGTTTTGGCGGGCGGTTCCATACCGCAAACTGACATACATAGCTATCTTGCTAGGGAAAATATAGCTTTCCTCTCGACAGAGGGTAAAACAAGAAGCGCAATGCCAAGTAAAGGGCCAACGGATGGTCAACTGAGGGTATCTGATTCGCATTCAATCTCTAAAGCAATAGCAAAGTTTTCCTTGGTCCCTGTAACGCCATGCCATGTACCACCCCGCAACCCACCGTCTCGAGTCCCGAGATTCCTCTAAAAGGCGATTCTGCGTTTCCGCCCGGTATACTTGGAGGTGGACTTGACGACCTTGCCTTTCCTCTCCATCTGCTCCTTCTTCTTGACAATCCATGCCTTGCTGCCCTTCTTGATCTCCCCCTTGCCGCTCTGCTGCGCATTGGCCTTCCTCCGCGCGTCCTCGACGTCGACGTTGTCCATGCCCTCCACGACGTTGGTGATGTCGCCGCCGCGGCCGCCCTCGGCCGTGCCGCCCACGGTGAGGACGAGGTAGAGCTTGACGTTTTTGGTCTCGGGGTCGTCCTCGAGGAGACCGGCGCCGAAGCCGGCCTTGACGGCGGCCTGGGTGATCATGTTGCGCTGGGTGTCGTTCTTGGGATAGAACTGGCAGACAGCGCGGCCGCCCCTGCGTAATGAGGCGTAGAGGCCGTTGAAGAATCTGGTGAGGCGGCCTTCGGGGGAGGTGTCGCTGCTCTCGGCGTTGCAGAGCCACTGGATGGCGGAGATACTGATGGCGGCGTCGAAGGAGCCGGCGCGGAAGGGCACGCCCTGGCCGATGTCGGCGAGGAGCAGGTCGCCCTCGACGTCGCGCTGCAGGGCGATGTCGAGCATGGAGGGGGAGACGTCCATGCCGATCCAGGTGTGCGGCCCTCCATCTTCGGGGCCCTCGGCGGAGAGGATCTCGCCGGACAGACCGCTGCCGCAGCCGACGTCGAGGATGAGGGAGGGGTGCTTGAGGTCGAGAAGCTCGAGGGCGCGGCGGGTCATGGATGCCTGGATGTTCTGGATACGGGAGCTCGTCGTGTACTTGCGGGCCTCGGAGTCATTGTAGTGAATGTCGGCCGCGCTGAGGAGAGGGGGAGGGAAAGATGTTAGTTGGCCCTGTTACCGTGGTGGGGTTGTAGGGGAAGGAATAATAGCTTACAGGGTGTCCTCAGGGCGCGACATGATGGGCAGATTCTGGCTGGGGGTTCGCCGCTGCTGTGCGAATTGGATGTCTCCTGTCGTTCTATGAATCCGTACACTTCGTCGTCACACCGGCGCATCGAGAAACCGGGCGGTGAATTTTTGTGTCGTGGGCAAATCCTCAAATTTCGCAGCTAGGATGAGGGGCGGTTAGTTATCGATAAGATAAGCTTGCAGCTAATGATAAGGATCCACTCAGCCAGAAGCGAGAACCAGTGACAACAAGGCCTGTCCCCGCTGCGACGGATCAAGACATTGCCCGAGAACCCGACCCGGCGCAAAGGCCACGCTTGCGAAAGGAACCCGACGCGCTGTACCCCCCCATCCTTCCCGCCTACCGTCATAGCTCTGGGGCCATTGCGGGTGCAAGGGAGCTCATCGTGATTCAGCAAGTACATCATACTAATAAATATACACACACTCGTCTTGAATCGTCTCTCCTTCATGCCACGCAGAGCGATCCTTCACAACACACCGACGTCGCCATGTGGATTCTACCTTTAGTCGGCTACCTCGGCTCTATCGTGGGCTTCTGTTTCCTCACCCTGGCCATTGGTTCGTCCTAGTCCTGGGCCTCCCTTGGGCGAGCAAGTGCAAAATGAAACCCGCGCTGACAACGGCTTGAATACCTAGCTTCGGGTCTGTACTACCTGTCGGAGCTCGTCGAGGAGCACACCGTGCTTGCGAAGCGCCTGCTCACGAAGCTGATTTACTCCGTCATTGTCCTGCAGCTGTTGCTGTGCATCGTCGACAGATTCCCCTTCAAGTTGACCCTCATGGGCGTCGTCTCCCATGTCGTCTACCTCGGAAACATGCGGCGGTTCCCCTTTGTCAGGTTGACAGACCCTCTATTTCTCGCATCTTGCGGTATGTGCGAGGATATCCGCCGGCTTTGGCTCCAGACTAACAGAGGCCCTTCTAGGCCTGGTCCTTGTCAACCACTATCTCTGGTTCCGCCACTTCTCCGCTGCCCAGCAAAGATCGTATTCCAACATGCACTCCTACTACGACCAACCCGATATCCCGAGCTTCACCGAGATCGCCTCATACTTTGGCCTGTGCGTGTGGTTGATCCCCTTCGCCCTCTTTGTGAGCTTGTCCGCCAGCGACAATGTTCTACCGACGATGGGCAGCGAGGATCCCCTGCGGGACTCCTCCGGCAAGAGCAAGCGTCAGGGATTTGTCAAGTCCATCGTTGATACCGTTCTCGGCGCAATCGGCGAGGTGTTCAGGACGGTCGGCTGGGAGCGCAGTTGATCATGGCTCGTCCAGCAAGTGCGCTAGGATGTATAATACGACACGTAGATGGAATACGTCATCTGTATAGTAGGTGGGCTGTAAACCGCCATCAGGAAAGGAGTGACTGTCCCTCAAAGCACGACAGACGAATAGATACCCGGAGAGTCCCTCCAACTGATATGTCACCTGTTTCGACTGGCACCTTCGGCACGAAACTACCTACAAGACTGAAAGAACCCGACATGTATGCGCGGACTTTTTGGTATGGCGGCTATCCGACCCAGTGTGACCTTGCTGAGATTTGTCAAAACGGCCTTGGGACAAAAAGCGCCAGTGCGCAAAACCAAGAACAAACAATCATTTCGTCTGGCCGGTCTTGTTGGTCTTGCTAATCCACATCGTCGTTAACATGAGATCCTTAGGTTCCAGACGGGCGATATACGCCGAAGCTATGCAGAGGCAGCCAATCACTTCAAAAGGAAACAAAAGGACACTGCATAAGCGCGATCCTCCTCACCCTGGATCTCTGGATTCGGCAGCGCAAGAGCCCCGGGCTATTTCAGACCCCCACCTCAGTTGCCTACCCTACCCAGGCATTAATGGTTGCCACATTTACCATTACACCAGAGATCTCATTGCACAAATACCGCGATACCTACACGATAGTCATGTGCCTTGCAGTAGCTGCCGCAAGTACGTACTTAACGCCCACTCGCTCCAAGCCCCTGGCTCTTGGACATGCGCGGTTCTTTTGTTTAGGGCGTCCTAAACCACCAAACCACCCGCCCAGCTGGTGAGTCCCGGCCATCATCGTCGGCTTCCATGGCAGTGCAGACCCACCCACCGCGCCTGACCAGAATGCATTTTCGCGTTTTTGATGATGATGATGATGATGATGATGATGGCAAAGTACAAGCACCGCAAAAGGACCCCGCCGGCGCGACATGGAAGTTTGAGGAAGAGACCACCTCGCATTCCTCATTCCTCGTTGATTGAGGAAGAGGAAGAGGACGGAGGAGGACGCGATGCTCCCCTGGGCCCGAAATATCGCTTCCTCAACGGTACCAGTTTGCGATTATAAGAAGCGGTACAAATGCCTTCTTACTTTCTTGCCGCTTCTGCTCATCATTACCACCAACATCACCTTCCAGCCTCTTCAGCTGCTTTTGAACCTCGAGTGCGAAAAAAGGGCAACTATTCTCATCTATTGTCACAATGTCATCTCATCAGAACCACGCCGGCTACCAACACATCTCCGTCCCTCGGCCCCGCCAGGGTCAGACACCGCAGCCTCCCGCATACCAACAAGCCGGCGCGTCCAGCACACTCAATTTCTGGCTGTCGGAAGACGCCTCTAAGGCGCCGTTTCACGCCGTCGGTTCTTTCCGACCTGTGGGTGCCACTTCCGGCGGCGTTGCGGGCATGTGGGGTCCTGCACCGGCTCCGAGCAGCACCGGAGCAACATTGGGCAGCGCGAGCGGTCGTCAGAGCTGAGGACCGCCTCGAGCTTCAAGACACAAAACAAGGCGGTCTGATACAAAAAGCAATGTTTTCTTCTTATTTTCTTCTGCAACGGGGTATGATTGGCATGGAATGATTGTGACATATGCTTGTGGCGTTTCGACTGGACAATTCCGCATTGCGTGGGGCTTGGGGAGTTGGGGTGACACTGTGAGCAGTTGTAGACAATTGTTGGAGCTGGGTCGCAGGAAAAGGGCCACTTAGACACCTTATCGAACCGTTGTTCAATTTTCAACAATGACTCAATATTTAGCTGCGCATGGAATCAATCATTTGTGCGTCCCTTTACTTGTGCCGCCTTACAGCCGTTAACTCCGCATCATTGGTATCCCAACAGCCCCACGCGTGATAATCCATCCCGGAGTTAGCAGATGGTCCTGGACCGGTGGGAACCATCGTATCAAGCTTAGGGAATGAACCTCGGGAGGCTTCAGGCTATAAGAGACACCTGTGTCCCTGACTTGATTTCACAGTAGCACCATTGCAAACACTTGAAGATCCCGAACCAAAACCTTGAGACCTGTCATCCCAGCCCGCAAGCTGTTCTCGAAAGATATAGCGTTCATCACCCAAGATATCATGGCCCCTATCATTCACAACCAGGACACCAGGGCCAGCGAACTGGTGCCCCTGTACGCTCCGCAGATCGCCGGCAAGACCATCCTCGTCACGGGGGTCTCGCCTGGTGGCCTTGGAGACTCTTTTGTCAAGCAGGTCGCCGTCGCTGAACCGGCCATGCTCATCCTCGCCGGCCGCTCGCCTAGCAAGTTCCAGGGGTTGATCGCGGACCTTGCCACTGCGTACCCCGAGATCAAGGTTAAGTTACTGGCCCTCGACCTCGCCTCCTTCGCCAACGTCCGCGCCGCCGCCGAGACGGTCAAGTCTTGGGCCGATGTGCCGCACATCGACGTCCTCGTCAACAACGCAGGCATCATGGCCGTGCCGTACAAGCTCACCGAGGACGGCTTCGAGAGCCAGTTCCAATCAAACCACCTCGGCCACTTCCTCTTCACGAACCTCATCATGTCCAAAATCCTGGCATCGGCGTCACCGCGCGTTGTCAACGTGAGCAGCACGGGCCACAGACTGCACCACATGCGTTGGACGGACTACAACTTCAATAAGGGGGAGCACTACGAGAAATGGATGGCGTACGGGCAATCCAAGACGGCCAACAGCCTTTTCTCGGTCGCGCTCGCCGAGAAGCTTGGCTCCGCCGCCACCGGCGGCCTGACAGCCTTCAGTCTGTGCCCGGGATACGTCGCGACGAACCTCGCCGCGCACCAGGCGCACGACTTCCCCGGGTTTCTGGAGGACCTGCGCAAGGCAGACGTGCTGGCGGGGTCGAAGTGGATGTGGGGGATCGCAGACCTCAAGCCCAAGGATTTCGACCAGGGCGTGTCGACGCACGTTTGCGGCGTTTGCGCCGGAGCTGAAGGGGAAGAACGGAGAGTTCCTGGTGGATTGCCGCGTCGCGGACCCGTGGAACGAGGAGGTCTTCCCGTGGGCAACCAGTAAGGTCGATGCGGACATGCTATGGGCTTTGAGCGAGAAACTCGTCGGGCAGGAGTTCAGATATTGAGACGTTAGAGCCGGACGGGATGGTGCACGGATGAGGGGGGTGAGAAGTCAGTGCTGCAGTTGAGGCACATAATGTTAGGACTCTGTAGGTATGAATGGAAAAGCATGCGAGTGTTACATGACATCGTTTGAAGCTGGATAAACGTCGCAATGGGCGAAGTCATTGATGGATCCGGAATTCAAGCTGGCACTCCTCCCGGCATGCCCAGGCGCTGCCAGAAAAAAAAAAGAAGAAAAGAAAAAAAACGTGAACTGCGTCGCCACACAGGAAGTTGTTCACCAGCCACTTACACAGCCACACAGCAATTAAGGCGAAATCGCTCATTCATCAATAATGTGTGGCTGATAGCTAGCTGCACCGCCACTCCCTCTCTCCAGCTTCACCTGCTGATCCTTGGAGGGCGGACGATTAGTGGCGAACAAACAACAACGGGCACCACCACCACCAAGATGACTCGGTCGATTCTTCCTTTCTGGAACCAACTTGCCAGGCTTCTTCGGACTTGATTGGATGACAAGCGACCCTTCCGCTACGTACGCGTACGCTTCGTCATCCGAGCCAAGCAGACACCAGACACATACACGGAGTGCGACCGTGTCTCGCTATCCGAGTCGACAAGCTTGACACCAAAAAAAAAGGTGTGCCTCCAAGGAAGAAATGAGGCTGTGCTACGCCGAGCCGTCGACGTCATTCGTCGGATCTTCTCCGTCGCAGCGGCTTTGCGTCCATGCAACCTGGGATCACTTTTCCTTCTCCCTCTACTTTTCCAAATTCTCTCCGCCCTAGAAACTAGGCCGAGTCTCGCTCGGCTTTGCTATCCGATGCCGAGTCACGGACGAAAATGCGGTATTGGTAGCTATTCTCGCAGCATACGTGGATGACTGAGACGGTCCAAACGTGCGGGTGTGCCGTTCACTCTGGGCTGCCTCTGGCCAAGCAACATCCATGGAATGCCAACTCTATGGACAGGCAGCACTCCGTACTCCCCGGTGGCAACTTGAGGATACAAGCGATGCTTTGCGCTCCCCCCACGCCCCTCCAACGATCGTCGCTAGCCTGTCATATGCGCGCTGACGACGCTTCTTTGCGACGACCCGGAGGCTGGAGCCCAGATCCAGGCACCTGTTCATAGTGCAGCCAAGGGACACGCAGCACACACAGCCCGGGGGGGCATGTGATGTCGGGTCCCGAAAAACGCCGTACACGTCCTGCAGGCTGCGAGCTTGCGCTTGGCTGTGCAGCTGCGTAATTCCACATAAGCTTAACCCGAGCAGAAAGTAATCCCCTCTTTAAAACCATGTCTTCCCCAACGTGACTTCCACCGTTTGCCTCTGGGTTCAAGAACTCACTTCCGCAGAGCAAACCCATCTCACACTCTAACCGTACGTGATGGGATCGTTGTACGAGGCTCCAGCTACAAGCCGTGATCGCTCAACTAACGCCTCATTCAGACCGGAACGCGACATGGCTCCGAATATCGACTCGGCGCTGGGCACGGCCGACATGGCCAACGAGCAGCGCGGCCTGCTTGAGCTCATCGACAAGCTGCAGTTCGCCCAGCTCGACAACGTCAAACTGCCTCAGATCGTCGTCGTCGGCGACCAGTCGGCAGGAAAGAGTTCCGTCCTCGAGGCCATCACTGGCACACCGTTCCCACGCGATGCGGGTGCATGCACGCGGTTCGCGACCGAGATCCGCCTGCGTAGGTCGAACGAGGCGAGTTTCAACGTCTCCATCATCCCTGACAAGAACAAGACCTTCAAGGAGCAGGAGCGCCTGAAGCAGTTTGGCGGCGCCGTCGACGCCGACATGTCGTTTGAGGCGCTCATGAGATCGGCGGTGGACTTGATTGCGCCAAAGAATATCCCCGGAAGATTCGCTGCCCGCGACATCTTGGTGGTTGAGAAGAGAGGCCCCGACATGCCTCTGCTCACGCTGGTGGATCTGCCCGGTCTTGTCAAGAACGCCAATAATGACCAGTCGATGGACGACATCAAGACCATCGAGACGCTCTGCGACCGTTACATGAAGAGCTCTCGCACCATCATCCTCGCCGTCGTCGGTGGTAACACCGATTACGTGCAGGCGCCCATCCTTACAAAGGCGCGCCACTTCGACCCCTCTGGAAGCCGCACAATCGGCGTCCTCACAAAACCCGATCTCTGCGAGTCCATCGGCCTCGAAGACAAGTTCATCGAGCTCGTCCAGAACAGGGACAAGCAGAACTACTTCAAGCTCGGGTGGTACGTCCTCCTCAACCCTGGTCCCCGCGACCAGGGCCAGCCGTGGCCTTCGGCGCGCGAACGCCGCCAGCGCGAGGAGGACTTCTTCGGCCGCGGAAAGTGGCGCGCGCTGCCCAGCTCAATGTGCGGCGCCAACGCCCTGAAGCAGAAGCTGAGCGTCCAGCTGCAGCGCCACATCGGCCGGCACGTCAAGACGCTACGCAAGCAGATCCAGAAGGCGCTCGACGACTGCGACACGGAGCTCAAGTCCATGGGTACCGGCAAGGACACTGTCGAGGAGATGCGCATCGAGCTCGTCGAGCTCTTCTCGGCCTCCAAGGAGCTGGTCATCCCCGCCGTCTACGGTTTCTACAAGAACCCTCCCCGAAAGAACTTCTTCCGTGCCACGGCCGACCCCCGCGGCACGCCCGCTCAGAACCTGCGGGCCCGCGCCATCGAAGAGAACGAGAAGTTCTCGCATCGCATCCGCCAGAATGGGCGCAAGTTCGGCTTCTCAGCCTCCACGGCGCCCGGAACCGCGGACGGCGTCACCATTAGCGAAAGTAGCAAGAGGGAGTTCGTCGGGAGGGAAGTCGAGATGCTCCTCCGCCAGATCCGCGGTTCCGAGTTCCCCATGGACCCGAAGCCCCGCGCAGTCTATATGCTCTTCCAGAGCTACTCCGAGAATTGGCCCAAGCTCGCCCAGGAGCACAAGGACAACCTCGGCGTGGTGTGTAACGAGTTCCTGAGCGAGGTCATTGACTTTGCGTGGCCACAGCGCATGCGCGAGCCGCTGCGCTACCAGTTCCTGGACGTGCAGATGAAGAAGCTCATGGCGGACGCGCAGCAGGAGCTCGAGCATCTGACGCAGGACATGAACCTGGAGATCCAACCCTACGACCCCGAGTATGAGGAGCGCCTCCGGAAGTGGCAGATGGAGTCCACCAAGGACGGTGCCACTTACACCGAGGCGCAGGAGGTGTGCGAGAAGATGTTGATCTTTTACGAGCTGGCGGCGAAGACCTTCATCCGCAACACCATCACCCAGGTCATTGAGAGGCACTTGCTGCAGGGCATGTACAGCATCTTCAACTCGGTGGAGATCCTGAGCATGCCGAACGAGAACGTGGAGGCGATCGCAGCCGAGAACAAGGAGACGCGCGACCGCAGGATGACACTCAAGACGCAGAAGACGGCGATCGAAGAGGCCCGCGACATCTGCGCCAGCTTGGCCATGCGCAAGGAGCTCCGGATGGTAAGTCTACACCCGTCGTCCCCTTATACGAGGCCGAAGATGCTAACAAACGTCCCGCAGTACGCCGACGAAGACCGCGACCTTGAGGACAACAGTTCGGACTCGGACGATGACAAACCCCGTCAGCCGCCGGCCCGAAAGCCGGTCAACAACAAATCCAGCGCCAGCCCGACCCGGGAAACAAACCGCTCGACGCGCTCCCGCGACGAACGCGAAGACCGTCGCGAGCGCCCAGCAGCGAGGACGCAGCAGTCTTCCGCCGTCGAGTCCGCAGCGACCAACGGCAACTACACCTACGGCGGCCACCAGACACCCGTGCAAGCCCCCGCTCCCCCGCAACCTCAGACCCAGGCTCCCGCCTCTCAACGGGTCGAACGGACGGAGGCCCCGCGCACGAACACGGCCAACTCCGAGTGGGACGACGAGTACTACAGGGCCCCCCCGCAGCCGCCCTCTCAAGCACCCCCCTCACAAGCGCCTCCCTCACAAGCGCCTCCCCCGCCTCCACGCCCGCAGAAGCTGAGGCCGGAGGATGCCGCGGCGGATGTGTACAGCCACCGCTCGGCGTCGTCGGTGTCGGAGCAGCAACAGGCCAACGGGTACGGCAGCTATCAAGACCAGAGCGAGTATGCGCCTTCATCCACCAGACGGGTGACGGCTAAGAAGCTGTTCGGTAGAGGTTAAATGTGATTTGAGATGGATTCCTCCGTCTTGAGCCTTGTTGTCAATGGCTTTGTTTATTTTATACTAGATTTTACCAAGCGGTGTCGGCGTTCACCACTAGGGGGTATCTGCCGATGATAGAAAGCGATTCTTTTGGAGACGGTCTAGGAACATGCGTTTTTGAACATGGACGAGGTGTGAATACGGATGGCACGATGTCAAATCGATAAATCCCACCCCCTTTCCGGCTTCTTACATGAACATTTTGTGACACGCCGAGAGGATACTATTTACATTGGCATCCGCGCGAACGTTGACTGATGCCGCGTTTCCCAAGGCCAACATGCCAGTGGTCCAGGCACGTGGTGTAACTCACGCGCCATTCCGTGATGCGCCGGATAGTGACTGGCGTTCTTCGACACGTCACAGAGGTTTTGAAGTGATTAGCACCTCAAAAATGTTTTCGTGAACGCGATAGAGTTGCTCACGGCAGGTGAGCATGCACACCACTGTGCTAGCAAATAGATGTTTGTACTTAAATCTTGGTTTCATTGGTCATCAGTTGTCATTATAGTATACATGTGATTTTTTTTTTCCCCCGTTCCCTTTTATTTGGGCGGCGTGCGTGGTCCTGCGCCCCCCTCACTCCTGGGCGATCTTAAGGACGGCCTTGCCAAAGTTCTGGCCGGTGAGCATGCCGACGAAGCCCTCGGGGGCCTTGTCGATGCTCTCGGTCAGGTGGATCTTGACCTTGAGGTCGCCCTTGGCGATCATGGGCTGGACCTTCTCCTGGAAGGGCCGGTACCTGGCGGGGGACAGGTCGACGAGGAAGCCCTGGAAGGTGAGCTTCTTGGCGACGAGGTGGAAGAGGCCGCGGACGCCCTTCTGCTGGTCGCGCGGGGTGTTGTAGTCGGAGATCATGCCGCAGCCGATGATGCGGCCGCCCGGGTTGAAGCACTCGAGCGCGGCCTCGAGGTGGTCGCCGCCGACGTTCTCAAAGTACATGTCGATGCCCTGGGGCGCGAGGCGCCGGAGGGCGTCGAGGGGCGCCTCCTTCTTGTAGTTGAAGCCGGCGTCGAAGCCGAGCTCCTTGGTGACGAAGTCGAGCTTCTCGTCGCTGCCGACGGAGCCGACGACCCTGACGCCCTCGGCCTTGGCCAGCTGGCCGACGACCTGGCCGACGGCGCCGGCGGCCGAGGAGACGAAGATGGTCTCGCCGCGCTTGGGCTTGCCGATGTCGTAGAGGCCCTCGTAGGCGGTCATGCCGGGCATGCCGAGGGCGCCGATGAAGAGCGGCAGGTCGACGTCGTGGGTGTTGGGCACCTTGAAGAAGCCGGGGAGGAACTTGGCCGGGATGGCGGCGTACTCGGCGTTGGGGCCCATGAAGGAGGTGACGAGGTCGCCGGCGGCGAACTGGGCCGCGTCGGAGCGCTCGACGCGGGCGACGACGGCCGAGGAGATGACGCCGCCCTGCTCAAAGGGCGGGATGTAGGACTTGCCGGCCTCGGCGGGGCGCATGCGGCCGCGCATGTAGGGGTCGAAGGACGCGTAGAGCACCTTGATGAGGATGCCGCCGTTGAGGTCCTGGTCGAGGTCGATGGGGCGGTCCTCGACGGCGATGTCCTGGCCGGGCACGGGCAGGCCCGTGGGGACCTGCTTGAAGACGAAGGACTTGTTGGGGGTGGGCGCCATTGTGAATTGAGCTTTTTTTTTGTTCTGGAAATGGAGGGGTCGTTGTTCTTGTTGTTGTTGTTGATGTTGATTTGTTGGTCTGGGTATCAAAGGAGAGAGGGGTATTGGGTATCGCGAGTTTACAGAAAGGTACTAACGAGCTTCTGATATGGAAACGAGACTAATGATTCTTCCAAAGCAAAGTGCTGCTGCTGGGGATGGGGACGGCTCCGACTTATGTATCATCGCGAGCATTTGATCCAAATCATGACGAAGTCCGCTGGAAGTTCTCCATCGTACGTACCCGCGCCGGGACCGACCCTGCGGTGTCAACCCCCCACCCCCCCCCTCTCTCTCTCTGTCGGCCGAGGTATCCCAATGAAGACGGGGACGGAAGCCGTTGGAAGCCAAAACGTCATGGAAGAGTAAAGCGTAGAATAACCCACTCAGGGTGGGGTTACATGGGGAACGCAGGCGAGGAACTCGGCTTTGCCATCTGGCCCGGCTTAACATCAGTCCGAGAGGAGTGGTTCCCATATCCCGGATTGGCTACCCGCCCAAGAATCACCTTGTGCTGCACGATCATGTACACATGTACATACGTAGCAACTAATTAGTGTGCGTATCATGTCAGACGGCCCGCTACTTAGCGGTGGCCATGGTCCCCTACTTTCTCTTTAGTGCGGAAGATCTGTCAGCACCTTGGGGGTTTCCTTGGTTGAGTTGCCCCTCAGTTCCTTACGATGTAAACCAGGTCGGTGGCGTGTACCCAGTCTGACATCAAGATGCCGCGGCTCATGGCGGGGGGGGGGCCTCCCGCTGTTCGTGAACATTGGGTAGGCGGTGTGCTGTATGTCCGACAGCTCCGATGACAAACCATGGTTCCCTCCCCATCTTTTCTTGCTATCCATCAGGGTCTCGTTACCGGCGTTCAACCCACAGGCAGGCAATGCAGGTTTTGCTGCTCTGTTGGCGCTCGTCGGGGTGGCCGTTTTCTCCAAGCGCATATCCCGAGTCATACGTGTACCGGCCTTTCGTCACTGAACCAAACCCGTTTCCCATTCTTTCTAACGGATACCTACCGCAGAAAATCTCTGTCCATGAGGCTATGATGACAAAGCGCCCAACTGCCGCATTAAACAATCGCCCAACCCCCGTCCGTCTATCTAGCGTTACCGGAGCTGAATGCCCCTTTCGGCGGAGGGCCCTCCCCTCCCCCCACGCGATAAATCCTGCAGAACAACGCAGAAACAATGCTGGACAAGCCCGGCGGCCGAGGCTGTAACGATCTAGACCAGGCCTGTCGGTGCCAGAGCCGAGGTCCAATCGTGTGGGCTTCTCTTCTGGGGAGGGTCATCGTGCAGGCCTTCAACGTTGCTGGGAATTCAAGAGATTGATGTGAGAATGGCATGTTCGGTCGAATGGTTGCTCCAGCTTCGACTTCAGTTGTCTGCTCTGTAACGTTATCCCATAGCGGCCGATCCCAGCTTTCTCCCCTTCTCTCCCTTCGTGATGGTATTCTTGATTTCAAAGCCAAATTTCCGCCTCCCCACGTCGCCCAATCCCGCTGCTAAGAGATGGGGCTTTTTGCCTTACCCCCCCTACCTCCTTTTCCGCACTCGTCGATCATCCGCTGGTTTTTCTAGAAATCTCCAAAGTCTCCGACCGCCCTGGCCGAACCGGTTTGTGGGCCTCGAGGGTCTTAATGTAGTGGTGTACACTAGGGTAGACAAAGTCCATCAACCTCGTCATGCGCTGTGTCGCGACGGCAAGTATTTCGCGACCATCCTCGCGTACCCTCGGACGGCCGCTGCATCGGGTGCCGTCCGCTGTTCCGGCGCCGTATCGGCAGACACGGCCACCAGCTCGACCCCTCCGCGGCCGTCCGCCATCCACAACTCTTCGTACCCCGTAGGCTCGAAGCCCATCCGTTCAAAGCACCGGCTCCCTTCCGGCGTCGCCGTGAGCGCTATTGAGTACTGTCAGATAATTATCGTCATCGCCAACCCCTATGCCGAGGATAGGGCAGACCTGCGCGCGCGCACACACTCACATACACAGAGCCCGTACAGCACTACACGACTCACTTACCCGAATGGCCAATGATCTTCCACCCTTTACCCTCCGCCGCCGCCGCGACAGCCCGCAACGAGAGGTTCGCGAACCCGCGCACACTTCCATGTGCCGCGGGGGTGTCGAACCGTTCGACATGGAAGACGTGCAGTCCGACCTCCGGATGCGGGCCTCCGTCGTCCTCGTCCTCGTCGAAGCCGCTGCGGGCGAACATGGTCTCGGCGTCGACGTTGGTCTCTTTGAGGCGTCCGGCCAGCAGGTCCCGCCACGCGTGCGCCAAGATGGGGAGCACAATGACGGCGCCGACGAGCGACCGCGCGTCGGCCCGGCCTTCGTTGCCACCGGCGGCCGGCAGGTAAAAGCACGTCGCCATGTCGGGCGCCGCCGTCGTCCAGCTCCGGAGGCGTTCCCAGGTCAGCGGCGCAGGGTACATGTCCTGGTCCGAGGCGAAGATGCCCCTCAGGACCTCGTCGGTCATGGGGCCCGTCTCCAGAGGCGGCGTCGGCATGTTGGCGAAAGCCTCTGGCTCCGATGGACCAAGGGTGGACCGGAGTGAATCGCTGTCTGGTGCCTCCAGTTTGTCGAATGGTCAATGGAATTGGTGCTGCAGTGACTTTGGTCAGCGTCGGCTGCCGCCCTGCTGGTGGTACACGAACCTACAGGTAGGTATTTATCCGAGTGTACGGATACACGCCCTATTGCTGGCCAGCTTTGGCTGTCGTGGCGCCGGAAAGGAAAAGCCGTGCTGCGGGGATTTCCCCACCAGAATCTTCGCCCATGTACGCACTGCACTCACGCTTACGGCGAGGGAGAGCCGTGCTGCTGGAACACTCGGGCGCACGGCATACATGATGATCAGTGACCGAAACCGTCAACGTAGCTCAATCGTTCCTTCATGGGAATTCATCAACTACTATTATACGTACTGGTGGGTATGTTTTGGTCGTCGTCTGTCGTCAGGTCGTCAAGTTGATGGCTCACCCCTCCCTCCATCCCCTGACTTCCGCCCTTCAGTCATCAGCCATCAGTCGTCAAACCCCGAGAGATCTCAGGGTTCAGAACCACGAGATATCCAGCGGATTGTGCCGGAAGCCGGGTCCATGATGCAGGCAAAGTGCGTATAGTCGTTGGTGGTCGGGTACGTCTTGACCCATTGCTGAAGCATGGCTTCGTCCACGCCAGGAACCTCGGTACACGTATCGAAGTCTGCTGGAGTGTGGGCATCGAGACAGAGGCCGTTGCCCTGACCTTGTGCTTCTGCCCCAGCCTCTTTGGTGGCTGCTGCCAAGTGACGAAGCCACTTATTCTCCAGCGCTCGCTGTCGAGTCTCGGACTCGTCCAGCCAGTCGTCGTTACCGATCATCATGTTCTGGGTGGCTTCGGATGGGCTGCTGTTTGCCTTGTGGCCACAGCAGGTCCCGTGGTCCGGGTCATGGTTGCATTGGACCTGGAAGAGGCTGCTCGCTTTCGCCTTTCCCGTGTAAAGGTCTTTGAGAATACCCACGACCTTGAATCCGTCGCACAATGTGATATAGCAGGGGGATGTAGGCAGATGGATGAACTTCTTTGCTGCCTCTGTGATGGAAAGCAGACTTTGTTCGGACCTGTTTGCAGTAAGGCCACTTTGGACGGGAACCTCGAGGCTGCTGCAATGAAGGTCATTGTTCAGGAGTATGCGTCGGAGAATAGATGGAACCGCCTCCCGGTGGCCAAGGAGAACCAACAATTGATGCTTCGTCAGCGAGGTGAGAGTGCAATCATGGGTTGGTCGGAAGTTGAGAGACACCGACAAGCCCTTGCTAATGATGGCGTTAATTAGTCACCAAGTAACTGGACCGAAGGGGAACACTGCTACGTACCGGACACCCGTGAGGCAGCCGACAAAGCCGGCGTATGAGACTGATGTTGCAATCACGTCGTCAATGTCTCCTTTGCTGCTGTCCACAAACTCAATAATGACGAGGAGATCTCTCAAGGCGTCCATGCCCCACTCCAGGGTACGGAAATGCATCAGGCGGTCCTTGGTATCTTGACCGTCCCCGTGGCCGGTCCTGGGTCGCACGAGGACAGCCCCCGAAGTGCATCCCAGCATCAGGTCTAAGAAGAGGTTGAGGGACATGAGCAAGTGGGTTCCGATGTTGGCGACGGCTGCGATGGACTTGATCTCCTTGGTCTGCTCCGCGTCAAAGACTCTGCGCAGGGCGTGACGGGATGCGAACTTGATGACACCAGCGAGCTTTCTGCCGAATAGCGACGCGATCACCTCGTCAAACAGAGGGCTGACGCTCCTTATCCGGTGAGCGAATTCTTTGGCAAGTTGGATGTAGCGCTCCTCAGCAGGCTTGCTCATGTCGACCCGGTAAACCGGAATGTTTGCGATAGCAGGCATGAAGATGGTGGGAAACGCCGACGTGTTTTCCTCCTCCTTCCGGGACTCGTGAGCGGAAGCTGATGGCATATTACTTCTGCATTTAATGGCGATTAGCTCATGAGTCCCTCTGGTGCGTGGGTTGGTTATCGTGGCTTGTCTTACGGAGCAGGGGTTGGCGGTATTGAAAGATAACGATGCCGTCTTGACGCTTGACAGAGTCGATGAGGCTACTTTTCGATATCATATTTGGTGCTTGTGTTCGCCTTAAAGGGGGCGAAAAGACGTCGGCGAGCGAGGCGATGTGGTACATGGAGAAATGAGGAAGGAGCAGGATGGTTGGAGGCGTGAGGCTGGCTTTGGGGTGACAGGCGCGCCGAAGGTACGTGTTGAAGCGAGTGTAACACTTTCTTGGAATACGATAAGCCGGTTTGGGCGGGAAGGCTGGACCGGATATGATGGAGGAAGGAGCCCCTCGAGCAGATTCCGCGTAGAAGGAGAGGAGGAGAGAAGGAGAGAAGGAGAGAAGGAGAGAAGGAGAGAAGGAGAGAAGGAGAGAAGGAGAGAAGGAGAGAAGGAGAGAAGGAGAGAAGGGGGGAAGGCGTAAAGAGGTGGCCTGCCGAAAGAAAGCCTTGGTGGAGAAAACGCATCCATCCAATCTCCAGACTACGATGAGGTGTGTATTACTTGAGACTTGATATTCCTTGATACGTCGACCAGATGTTGCTCGTCATCAATACGATAACTGTGTGACTAACAAACCCAACAACCACCGAACGAGGAGCTTTTGGCTGACGCTCATCATCATTAGGCGCGCGTGTGTGTGTGCTGAGTATACATACATACATACATATATACATGCAACTGCAATATAGGCGCCATCTCTGCAACTGTCTAAATTGAACGTCCGTTACCCTCCGTTTCTATCCGTTCCCGGCGCAAGAGTATCAAGTCTATTCTATACCCATCCCCGCCAGACTCGGACCGCAGGCTCATCTGGCCTCCCTCTCCACTGTGACACGCAAACTCTCCTTGGGCCGCAGGGTGAAGTTTGGGTTCGCGAGCTCCAGCACCCCGTCCCAGCCCGGCCGCGGCGAGAACTTGAAGTCGCGCACGAGGGCGAAGACGACGCTCTTGACGTTCAGGAGCGCCATGCTCTTGGCGATGCAGCCCGAGGGGCCCTGCAGGAACGCCTCCATCGCGTACGAGTCCTTGGCCGCGCGCCCGTCGGCCCACCGGTCCGGGTCGAACACCTCGGCCGTCTCGCCCCAGACCAGGGGGTTGAAGTGCGCGACGGCGGGGCAGATGGTGACCTGAGTGCCTTTGGGCACGAAGACGCCGCAGACGGTCACGTCCTCGGCGGCCTCGCGCGGAAGGAATATGGCTGTGCGAAGACTCGTTTAGCCGAGAGGGTTCCATGGGTACGAGCAAGAGGGGGACTGACCTGGGGAGTAGAAGCGCAGGATCTCCTTGAGGAAGTTGTTGACATAGACCAGGTGCTCTAGCTCCTCGTAGGTAGGGTCCCAGTCTCGCGGCTTGCCGGCGCAAAGGCCAAGAACCTCCTGCTTGAGACGCTCCTGGACCTCGGGCTTCGTGGAAAGGACGTGCGTGATCCACATGGCGGTCGATCCGGTCGTCTCGTGGCCTATTTTCCAAGCGTCAGTATCACGGCATCGTCGCCACTTTGACGTGTATCCGCACCTCCGGCAATGAAGTTCAGCATCTGTTTTGGAAAGCGCGTCAGCACACAACAACTAGATGGCTATCCGACCCCGCCCGCTTGACTCACGTATTCCAGAAGCTCCAGGTCCGTCCAGTTCGTCTGGGTCACATCGAACTGACAGTCCTCCAGGACGAAGGTCAGGATATCGCGACGATCAGCCGGGCCCTCGCCGAGCCCCAGCTTCTTCTCCGCCATCATCTCGTGTCGTCTGTTCTCCACGCACGTGAGGAGCATAGTCCTGATAAGAGCAATGTCCTTCAGCCATCTCTTGTTGCTCGCCAGGGGCAGCCAGGAACGAAGAGGAATGTGGCCGTCAATGAAGGTGATGATGTGGCCCGAAGGCGGCTGGCGGATGATGCGCTCGTACACGTCGAAGAAGTGGGCTTCGGGGATAGAAATGCTCTCGAGGTCGCAGCCGATGGACCCTATAACAAAGACGTCAAGGGTAGCCTTCTTCAGGAAGCCCTCGACTTGGGGAGCTGTCAGCTTCATGTCGGACAAGGGGGTGTGCTCAAAGGAGGAACAAACTGTTGATAGTCTTGGTCTCATCTCCTCCAAGTTCTTGGCTGATGGATTCGCATAGCTGTTTGGCTTTGAGCCGGAAGACCGGCAGCATCTTGCGAGTATTCTGGTTCGAGAAAGCACCTGTAGCTTGCTGTCAGTCACTGTGAACCGGCTTCTTGACTGGTCTCACTTGGTGACCCACGGGACAGCTGAGCACGCTGCTTCTTTCGTTCCTCGCCCTCGGAAAACATGAGTCCGTGGCCCGTAATGGGGGAGAACATGCGGGCGGCAAAGGGCGACTTGCGGAAGGCGTAGGACTTGGTTTGCTGAACCTCTTTGAACGCGGCCATGTTGTTGACCATGAGCGTCTCAGAGTTGCCCATGGACAGGTAGCGCACAAAGGGTGCTTCAGGCCATTGCTTCATCCATGAGACGAATATGTCTGCTGGACCGGGAGTTCTGATCTGGTTGAGCATCTGCCCAATGAGAAAGTGGCCTCCCTATAAGATTCACCAGAAATTTCAGTCATGTTTGTCCAAATTCATTGCCTGGCCTGCCGCTGTTCATTGGCTTGGGGTGAGAATATAATATTCAGGAGTAGGGCTGTGCGTACCTTTGGGCCTGGGAGGTGCCGCAACGGGGAGAGAAAGAATGGATAGATGAAGGCATGAAACACAAAGAGAGCCCCATACTGCAAAAACGCCGAGATTGCAAATATTTGGATTGCCATAGCCCAGCTTGTGTGAAAAAGCCTGACGCTGAGAGTTGCAAGAAAGAGGGACAACACCATGTGAGACGCTGTAGCCATGATCCAAGAATAAGGCAATCTACTGCAAGAGAAAGCAATACTAGGGGTTCAAAGAGAGCAACTGAGGGCACCCAAAGAGAACAAGGTTGGAACAAGGGGTGAAGAAAGGTGGAAGAGAGATTGAAGGATAGGGACCTAGAATCGAGGTAATTGCGCGTTCCAGGCGTTGAGCGCAAAGTTATTGCAAGCCTGAAATAGGCAGGAGGAGCCGCTCAAAGGTTCGGATGAACTTTTCAAAGAGCACCAAGCCCCTCTAGGGATAAAAGTTGGGTTGCTATCTGATGGGAGAAATGTGGGATTGAAAATAGTGTTAGAACGTCCAAAGGAGACTATCAAGTTTAGAAGGCGAGCGTTGTAAATGTGAAGTCAGTCAAACTTCTCAAAGACTCAAAAAAACAACTCCCCTCTTCAGACTTGAAGAATGCAAAGACGCAGACTCGGTCTTTAAAGAAACGACAAAGCCCCAAAGGAAACACTGTTGATACTGCCCCCCCCCCCTATTGACGTCCGTTCTCCAACATGCTCTCCATTTTCTTCCATGCCAAGAATCTCATATGAAGGTGACCACGTGTTGCCCAGACTGAAAAGACGGTCTAGGCGCTGACCCCTCAAGTCATGGAGCTCTGCCGAGGGGGGGGGGGGGGGGGCCCCAAGCTGTTTCTGCACCAGCAGAAGCAAGATAGACAAGCAATCATTCCCAGGACCCCCTGTCAGGAACGCCACCAATACGTCTTTCAAGTTCCACGGGCGCAAGAAAAAACAAAAACAAAATAGGAATGAAAACCCCGCCAAAATCTGTCCCCTCGCCTTGCCTGATCGAAAGATGACAGGCGGCAACCTATTTGAATCGTGACACAGGACAGCCACCGAACCTCGATTGCGTAAGGGGGTGGGAAAAGGGTGGGGGGTGTCCAACAGTTCCCTTTGCTTTTTGAAGTCTTGTGCAGGTAGCGATGCCCACGAGGATGTATCACCGCCATGAAGATGGGTTTGGAGGCAAACTGGTTCCGGTTTCCGTACTCCGCACCTCCCGCGCTAAAACGAGCCGTGCCGAAGGAAACACAGCTCAGTTGGAGGAAAAGCCAGCCAGAGACGCTAGCATTGGCCGACAAGAAGCCAACGATCGTATAGATCAGAAAATAGGCGAGATTCATACGGCCTTTCCTACAACGCACATAGGCTCTGGTCATGCTTGACCCTGCCAGGGGGGGGGGGGCTGTCAGAGGACATGCGCGTGGCTGTCTAGGGAAAAGGTAGGAAGTATCAGTTGAGAAAACGAGAGAACAAAGTCGATAAGGCTTTGCATAAAACAATAAAGAGGTTGATACCGATATAGTGTTACACAAGTCCCGAGTCACCGGCACAGGGCCAGGGCGCCCACACCGCCGCGCTGCTATTGCCCCCCATCGTCGCCCAGGACTCGAGATACTGCACGCACACCTTGCATCATCGTGCTTCAGGCCAAGTTTGCTGAACTGACAGACCAATCTTGTGCAAATCCCGGGAGAGACACGGAGAGGAACCATTGGTGCGGGGTGTCGTGAATCGGGAAAAGCTTGCGAGGAGACGCGACGCCCATGAAAAGGGGGGGGGGGGATGTCAGGTGGACTCGTGTCGCCGACAACCTTGTCCGAGGGGGACGGGTGCTTGCTGCATCGTTGCTTTCCACGCGCGCGCAGGCCGGGCCTCTGTGACTGGAAATGCCCCATCACCACCTCCGGAGCCCCGGGCCGCTGTGTCGCCGAGGACCTCATTGGCGGAACGTAGACAGTTATCCCCCTTCCTCTGCGCTGTGTACGACGCCAACTTCTCGATCGTGCAGAACCCACGCACAGTATCGGAATCCCCATCACAGACACCTTCACACGCGACTCGATCCCCGGCTGATATCGAACCAGTAGAGCGGGCCTGATGGGGCGTGAGCACTTGGAGAGATCGGGGGAGGAGGCGGAAGCCGGCATGCTGCGGTCATGGGCCTTTGGGGGTTGTTTCTGATCCGGCGGAGCATATGCGATCGATCGTACAGAAGGCATCCCGATATCAAAACACGATCAGTCTTCGATTCCCGAGAGTCGCCTATCGCAGATTGAGTGGCTGAAACCGGGCCAATGGTTTTCGTGGCGGCACGCAATATTTGACGCCGAGGGGGGGGGGGAGCACAACGAAATAGAAGCTGAAGTGCGTAAGATGGGGGACAATACGATTGGTTCGCATGGCCCCTTCTGCATGGGAGTTGATGATATGGAATGGAATACAACAACGCAATACTCGGTAGAGTGTTGCGGCTGACATCCAGTCGGCGGTAGTGCGTTCAACCATCGACAGCAGCAGACGTCGAAGTACGAAATCCCGACATCGCCGAGCGAGGGAGGGAGCAGAGACGTAGAACCTGATACGGGATCTCTTGGCTGCCGTTCCGGAACTGTTCTCGACGGTCTCACGACCCTTTTTTTAGGCGCCACGAGCAAAAAGGAGGCGCTGGGTAGCTGCAGACTGCCCGGGGCGGATGGAGTCTCAGGAGTTCGAGTGACACAAGACACCTCCAGCGCGATCTGAGGCTTTCCAGATGTCTGGCTGCGAGATGACAGATCTCGTGTCCCAAAAACAGAAGAAGGAAAATAGAAGCAGGCCACCAGCGGTGGGCAATGTGAGTCGGGGTCACAAGGGGCGATAACCGGGCCCGATGGGTTGGCTGGAATGGTTGCATACTGAGCTTGTTGAACCCGAGGATGGACTATCGCTTTCATGTCTGATGATTATCAAACACTAGTTTCATCGACCCGGGCGAAGGTTACGCACGAGATTCGCCCTGGAAATTGTTGTGCAATGAATGGGTGGGGTTCTATATAATAAATAGTGAGCCAAAGGGCTGAACGTTGATGCCCCGATGGAGCCTTACTAGATATTATGTCGAGGAACCTATGAGACAGAGGTACTATAAAGGATAGGTAACGAAGCACACAAAGTATAACATAGATGGCGCCTCAAGATGAGGCTGCAATCCGCGAAAGGGAAGAGGCGGGAGAAAGTAGCTTATAGCATGACCTCGAAGCACTAGACCTTGGGTGAATTCCACAAAGACCTGGCGGATAGGGGAATACGGAATCAGTTTCCCTATCAGTCATGTAGGGTTGGGGAGGGGCTTGTCTCTGCGCGATGAGCCGTAACCTGTTGAGTCGGCCAAGGCCAAACGGCGCTTGGCTATGGAGAACTGACAACACACTGGACGCATGTAATGAGCCTTGTGCTGGATTCGGTCACCCTGCTCTATTTCAACGGCAGAAAGCCAGCACGGCCCTGAGCCCCAAAGAGTGCTGTCCATTGGCCCCGGCAAGCTTCGTGTTGTCTCGGGCGTTGCAAGCGACTGGCAGGCGATCAACGACTTCCCGGTTGTCTCGACGTCCGCCACACCTCATAACGACAAACGCCTGCAGTGTTGCAGCACATCCGGCGGCTCCAAACCCGCTGGTTGCCCCCCCCCGACTGCCCAGTACCTCAATCTGAGATCTTTCTGGCATTGTATCCGCTCGCCTCGATCCCCCACTCGAAGCAATCGGCCCAGTACCGTCCGCCCTGGCTCGTCCCAGTCGGTTGTGCGCCTGTGAGGTGGGGGGAAAAAAGGCCGTTATCAGTAGTCATGTCGCCTTAGGGACCCCGTACGAGAACCATACTCACAGTCCATGTTCTGTAGCGTGGTGAGGTGCTTCACGCACAGCTCTTCGGTGAGCCCGTTCTCCTCGTCCTCGATCATGTCGTCGCCGTACCTGCCCTTGTTCGGGCAGGGGATGACGTTCTGCGGCGCCTTGATCCAGATGTGGACCATGCCGACGTCGTAGTACCTCGACGCGTTGGACGGGTACCCAACCCGCCGGTTGTAGTCCGTCCAATAGTACCCGATACGCTGGGTGGCGTCCATGAACCGCATGCTACCCTTTGTCCTGATGTCGTAGAGCGCCTCGTAGCAGAACCGTTCAAAGACGCCGTCCTTTGGCTCAAACGTCTTGACCTCATCCTTCTCTACCCAGCATAGGCCCGAGTCGTGCTTCAGGGGCTGGACGTCTTGATACTGGTATTTCCAGGACGCCGTCCCGCACCCGTCGTAGGTCAGGTTGATCATCTCTTTCATCCAGAACTCTTCGGCCTTGCCTGCATGTGCGAGTTAGACGGGACGAGTCGGGGTCTCCGTTTTAGGATCAAATGAGCCCGTCACTTACAGCCGCTCGAGGTGCGCATCGTGTTGAAGACCTGTTTGCAGGTCCCTTTGCAGGTGCCCCCCTCTATCGGGCTCCATCCAAGGGTGACGGACTTGGCTCTGTCCACCATGGAGTTCGATTCTGGCACCAAAGCGTTGAAGCCATGCTCCAGGGAATCGCCATACTGCTCGCAGATGTAGTTTACCAGGCTGTAGAAGACGGGAACGTCAGCAACCACAGATTGCCTGGGGCATTCGACCGAAAACGAAGAAGACCCACGGCGTCCAGTTATAATAGTAGACCCAGTTGTTGTTCGGGCACCAGAGTGACCATATTGGCTTGTCGTCGGCTATTGACAGCGTGAGGCTGTTCGTGGTTTGCAGGTTCGCTGCGTCACCCATCTGACCCCTGGCCACGATCTCTCCAACCGAGGAGGCGTAAGCCACAACGTCAACCTCGCCATCGGGGGCGTGGAGGGCGTTGGCGGCCGCTAGGGAGGACTGGACATTGATACCCAGGGAGAAAACGGTCAGGATGATGTGGAGTATGACATGCATTTTGCCGTGTTATCGATCAGCTCAGACTAACACGGTGACTTTCAGATGATGCTGCGATCAGGGTGATGAGATGATTGGTCAAGTGTGATAGGTCCAATTGCTCAATTAAGCAGGTAGTTTCTGGATGATGCAAGGAACTGGGGATGGATAGTAAGCCATTTTCAATCGTCTGAAGCACGGTCAACTCCGCCCAATGCCCTTTTTATCTTTAAACATACATCGTGACGTTGCCAAGATTGAAACGTACAAAGCGGCCGTAGAAGGCGAACTCGACAGGAACGATGGTGCCTAGGCGTCTGCGTGTAATACTGCTTAGGCGTCGTGCATAGGATCGAGGTGCCTCCAGGCGCGATAACAACAGCAATCTTATGTTGACGTTGCCTTTGCAACATGCATACTTCTCAAACGCAAGCGAAAGCCCAATCGGAAGGCCAAGAGAAGTTCCCGGCCCCTTCGTAACACCGGACTGCTGGTTTCACCACTCGACTGCCCTCGCCTGTCCAGGAGACAGTTCATCAAACTTCCTGGCTCGGAGGCGCACCAGTGGAATGTAGTCAGTGCAAGCGATGCCATGGGCGCTGTTCCAAAGCAGGCAAACAATACCCAGCTGGCCTTGCTTGTCCAGACAGCTCCACTTGAATGGCGGACATTGGGTTGGTGGGAAACCCCCCAAATCGAAGCCTTGTTGGGTAAGGGTGCCGAGCCGTACTGACTTGTGAAGGCTACCATTCATATATTTTGACTTGACTCCCGTCGGGCCGTTGCTTTGGGTGCTTGGAGCCGATGGGGATATCTGCTTGATCGATGGCCCAGGCTGGAGGAACTCTCCCGGCCTCCCGACGGCTCCCAGCAACTGGGGACTCATCTCTAACATTGCCCAATCTGCTGTAACCCCAACCGCATAGCCACAGTTATCAGGCACTCCGAGGCCGTCATCGTAAGCCCAGTAATATAGGAGCACACCGTCACAAGGTCCGGATGTGAAGCCCCGAGGCTTCCCTCGCCAAGCATGATGGAGCAAATAGACGAGTTAGGTATCGGCACACAGATCAAAACTGAGGCGTCTGCAAGAAATGCACTCCAAAAGCACCAATTCGGTAATTCCGAGATTGGGTACAATGTTCAGAGCCACTCGGAAGCCTTTGCAAGACTATACTGCCGATTCTGTAAGGGTGATTGGGGTGGACCTGAGGCGGACGTGTCGTCATAACCGAGAGTGAGTGGTCATGAAAGACTCTCTTTTCCTTTTGCTATATAGGTGAGAGTTGATCGCACCATGAGATCGAAACTGCGAACTGCGCACACATGACCCACGCCATGATTACACAGCACGCTGGTTTGCGTCCACGTTGAGCGCGCATGTGTCGAGGAAAATCTGCAACGTCCCGCTCCAGTCGAGGGACTCCGGGTTTTCCGCCCGGTCTCTAAAATTACCCGGGTGTTTCTCCGTGGACAGCTCCCGAGGGGCGTTGATTCGTCGGGGGAGCGCACGCGCGCAACGTACGACCCAAACACATCTCTGTTCCTCCTTAGGTCAAGAGCGGTGTGGTATTGCAGGCATTTCCTCGAGTCGGGTGAACCATGTTGACGAGACGTGAGCTCTGATGCGCACTCGGAGAGTTGCTGCAAGGAAACTGGAAGCTCTCGGACTGCTAAAACAAATGTATGCAAACGGGGATGCGGAGAAGTTGAATCCGAATTTCTAGCCAAGACGCAGCAACTCCAGCTCATCAGTACACAGCGGCTGTCGAATCATTCTTCGTGAAACACGATAAGGGATTTGTCGCAACAACAGCGCCGCTACTTACGGGCCGCAATCGACGCCTCATGTCATCTATGACAGCAAGCGATGTGACTTGGTAGCTAGTGTAATCCAGCGTGTTGGGCAACGAAAGCCGAGTTGGACGAGTAGTAGGTCTTCCGGCTATCCAGCCCGTAGAGTAGAAGTGGGTGCACTTCCGCCACCCAAGCTCGCCGCCCGAGGTCACTGGGTTTCGTCGGCCCCGAGATGGTCAAGACGACGTTGAAAGGCTCGTTAGCCCGAATCCAACCTTGGAGTAAGACGGAAACTGCAGTTTTCTAGATTGTTCGAATCATGTTGCAACGCCACCGAGAACGGTTGATATGTAGTCAGAGCCAAGATAGCCAAACGCACGCCACGATCAGCCAATCGTGGAAAGCTGTTCCTTTGTGTATCTCAAGGAATCCCAGCATTCATTCCTTCGATGCCTACAGGTACGCGGACCAATCGCCAACGATAAGTGCACGATTCGTCCCGAGAAGGCGTGGTGGGTGTGTCGTGTGCGGTGTATCGACCAATCAGCAGACGGCCGAGCTCCGTTGTCTGCAACACCCGAATGGCGCGGTAGGTCATCCAAGTCCTAAGCTGTCGCCAGTTCCAGCAACTGATCTGCCGGCCATCTTGTCGCCACGACGGCGATCCCTTGAGGCGAGGAAGGCGGAACGAACCCTTCGCTTGATGAGACGAACCCGTCGCGGAATGACCGAAAACTGAGATCGGCATTTGGCAGGCAGCTGCGCGATGTTACATGCAAGCTCTTTCGTGAGGCTGACTTTGTGGCGGGCCTAGCCTTTGGTCGTAGGGTGACATCTGCATCACCCCGGACATTGGGCATCACAGACTAATATCATGTCTCCTTGTAGACTCCTTGAGCGAACGAGGGTCCATGGACCGTGCAGAAGCCGATGCCGGCGGACTTCCTTCATACTTACCAGAAGGTGACATATCTGACGGAAAGATGGGCACTGGAAGACTGGCAAAATCCATCTCCTCTCATCCCCTTACCCTTCCCACCCGTACGAATGGGCCTCTCTGCCGCTGCTGTTGCGAGTGGTGGTGAAAGCACTTTTGCCATGATCCCACACGTCAAGCAATGCCTGAAGAGGAATGTCTTTGTCCTCGCACGCTGACCTGTCGCTTTTTGACCAGAGCGTCTCGGAGCAGAACTTCGTTTGTAGCTGCGCGAGAACCAACATCACTTCCAAAGTCTAGGCAACCGGTGGAGCCACTCTGGGAGGATGGGTGTCCGATAACATCGGAGCAACACATTGGCTGGTTGGTATCTCGCCGCCATCTGGAACCTCTCTGCACTGGGATCGAGTAGATTGTTCAAAGATCGGCCATCCGCCGCCAGGGATGACAAACACTGCGGCGTGAGTGGCGGGCGCCAGGCCACGAGTTCGTCGCTGAACCCTGTGGGACGGAATAAGTGGAAATGGAAACTGTCATCTGAGCATGGGCCAAGACTTGGCCCGAAGGTTATTCGCAACGGCCGCAAGGGGAAGCAGGCAAGCGGCGCAGGGGCACATTTCGTTGGGCTTTCCAGAGAGAGAGAGAGAGAGAGAGAGAGAGAGAGAGCGAGAGAGCAATCACCGCGGTAGCTCCGCGCCGTCGATGCATGTGGCCGCTCGCTTGGGATGGACCAACCCAGGAGCCCTCATCAGCGCGAGGCAGAGTGCCGGTGATAGGAGAAAAGGTGTATACGGATAGGTCGTGTAACAGCTGTTACTCATGACTACTGTAATCAGCGTATGGCATCGATCGGTATGTGGCGAAGAAGCGGAGGCCCCAGGTCTGTCAGTTCGGTTCTGTTCAATCAATTAGTCAGTCAGTCGTCTCCCGCGTTTCCCAACGCGATATAGGGTGACGGGATGATACCGCGCACATAGCAGAGCAGAGACAACACGATACGAGATGAGACGAGGCAAGACACATGCATATACATGAGCAGCGTCTCTCTCTCTCTCTCTCCTTCGCTCGTGCAGCACAAGCCTTGCCAATAGAGTCAAGAGATCAGGCCGAGGTTGCCAAGCCCGTCGGGGCAGCAAAGGAACCTTCTCATCGAACTTTTGAAAGTCTTGGTGAGGGGCAGGAGCGCTTGGCTGCTCTTGCGTTGCCTGCCACTGCCTCCAAAAGCATCAAGAATGCTTGACTGGTCTTGCCTCTGTCTCTCTGCGCCGAGGGTGAGGGAAGGAAGGAAGGTAGGAAAATGGTGTGGGCAGGCAGGCCGAGAGCACCTGCATGTTTGGAGAGGCAAGAAGGATACCTATATAGGCGCCTTGGCGGTAACTTGGCGGCAGGGGCAACATGGCCGATTCGGGGGACAGTCGCCGGGAGCCCGCGAAAAGAAATGGGGCGCACCTTCCGCACGGCTTTTCCAGATAAGGAAGCTGCACAACGAGCCTCACTGAGAAAACCCAACGGCCAGCCAACCACAACGCCCTCCTCGCGCTTGCCCAGACACGATCACGAATCTATTGATATTGCACACATGGGCAGGCACCTTCCCGACTTTTGAAAACTCCTGAGGTAACTTTTGCACATCCGCACCGGTCGCCAAGGCCGCGCGATATACAGCGAAACAATATACCCGAGGGCTGGGAAACCCCATGTTTTGGTTAGAGGTGAACACGCCCGGCCCGGGGTGACTCGTTGTGACTGGGGATAATCGTAGCAGCAATTCAGGACACATCACGACGCCGTCGCCGCTAATCGATCGCCGGACGTTCCAATTACCCTCACAGTCTCGCCTCGCAAATTACCCAGCAAATAAGCTATGCGTGACGGGAACTGGAACTAGGGGTATTAAAATCGAAGACATTAGCATTACCCCTCCCTCCTTACCTCCCTCCCTTCTGCTGGTCGATAACAGCCTTGGCGGCTCGCCCAACTACAATGACTGTCTGTTCCTCTGCCAGTCGCCTTCATCTACCTACCTCTGTGGTCCCTATCAACGAATCGGCCATGCCATCCCATTGCATGGGTCCTCAGCCGCCACCTCGATCCCATGGCACGAGGCAAAAGTTCCATTGCCCTGGTAGATCCTTGCTCGCCGCATACCGGGACCCGGATCGTTGGTCGAGGCGAGAGACTGTGGTGATTCTGTCGGGACACGAGCAATCGATGCAAATGTTAAAAAGACTGCCCGCTCCCGCCCCTTTTGGCCTTGGGTCCGGTCTCCTTCTCACCCGACATCCAAGCCAGGTCTCTCTTTACCCAGAGCCAGCCAGCAAGCCCAGTCAACTTCTGGCCGACTAGTCGCCTGCTGTCAGTTCACAGTACCGGCAAGGCAATAAGACTCTTGTCAGAATGGTGGCCACGAACCCCGTCCCGGGGCCCATCCAGGCCGAGACGCAGATTCCCGCGGCGGACCCTGCCCACGACCCGGCTTTCATCACCGAGAAGAACCGCTATTCTGAGCAGAACGATGAGCTCAAGAGCGAGATCAGCGGCGATGAGGAAATCACCGACCTCTTCGTCCCCTTCCCCGAGGTCAAGGGCATCGAGCCCGAGGGTAACCCCCTGACCGTTCGCGCCGTCCTTGTCGGTATCATTCTGGGTTCCCTCGTGAACGCTTCCAACGTCTATCTTGGTCTGAAGACTGGCGTATGTTCCAACCGGCCCCGGTTTCTCCGCATACGTTAGGCAATGGCTAACACGAACAACAGTTCAGTTTCGCTGCGACCATGTTTGGTGCCATCTTCGGCTACGCCATTGTTAAGCTTCTAGCCAAGTCTATGCCCAATGTGCCCATCATCGGAGGCGCCTTTGGTCCCCAGGAGAAGTAAGCACAATTATCCTCTCTCTTCTGCTCTGCCATGTTACGCACGCGACTAACACCATGAAACTAGCTCCATCATCCAGGCGGCTGCTACCGGTGCCGGTGGCATGTCCGGTCTCTTCGTAGCCGCCCTTCCTGCCATGTACCAGCTCAACCTCATGTCCGAAAACCCCCGCGAGGACTTTGGCCGTATTCTGACCATTACCGTCACCTGTGCCTTCTTCGGTCTCTTCGCCGCCGTTCCCCTGCGCAAGTTCTTCATCATTAACGTTGCAAGGGAGTTGAACCTCGTCTTCCCGACTCGTAAGTCACATTCACCGCTGGGGCTTGGGGCGCCGGACGGGTTTCCTGCCGGCCAGGTCCGACTCACTTGCTTGCAGACCGAAGCTGACTTTGCGCGAACCAGCTACCGCGACTGCCCTGGCCATCCGCTCCATGCACGCTGTCGGCAGCGGTGCCGCCGATGCCGCTAAGAAAATCAAGACCTTGGGCATCTGCTTTGCCGGTGCCCTCGTTCATATCGTCGTCTCTCAGTACGCCGACGGTATTCTGCACAACTGGTACATCTTCCTGTGGTTCTACGTCTGGAGTGGCTACAAGAACTGGGCCATGAACATCAACAACTGGGGTATGTTTCTCCCGTATTCGTATCTCTAGAGCCTTGAACGTCTAGCTGACAGCATCCAGGCTGGTACATCCAGCTCACGCCCGCCTTCTTCGGATCCGGTATGCTCGTCGGCATCAACGCTGCCCTCTCATGGTGGCTCGGAACCGTCGTCGCCTGGGGTGTCATCGGGCCTACTCTCGTCCACTACGGCGAGGCCATTGGCGTTCAGAGATACCCCGACAGCGAGAAGTGGTCCGACATTGTGAACTTTGGCGTCATGAAGGTCAGCGACGACCCTGACTGGATCCCGTCGCCCCGTTACTGGATGCTGTGGCCCGGTGTCATGGTCCTCGTCGTCTACTCCATGGTGGAGTTCGTCCTCCACATCGGCGTCCTCGTCGACGGCGCAAAGTTCGCCTTCCGCTCCGGCGCTCGCAGCGTCAACAACCGCATGCAGTCGCGCGGCAAGCACAACGCCTTCATCGCCAAGCACGCTGGCCTCGCCGACGCCCAGGACAGCCTCGTCGAGGATTTTGCGCCCCCGAGCCAACAGGTCCCCATCTGGGTCTGGGCCACCGGCACCCTCGTCTTCGTCGCCGTCGCCTGCGTCGTGTGCCACGTCCAGTTCCACATGAACGCCGGCCTCGCCATTCTCGCCTGTCTGCTGGGTCTCCTCTTCGCTTTCCTCAGCATCCACGGCGGTGCCGTCACCGACTGCACACCCCTCACCGCCTCCGCCAAGGCCTCCCAGCTCGTCTTCGGCGGTGTCACCTCCGGCCAGGGCCTCGATGTCAAGGCCGCTCAGCGCATTAACCTTGTGGCCGGTGGTATTGCCTCGGGTACCGCCGATGTCGCCACGGCCCTCGTCTCCGACTTCCGCGTCGGCTTCCTCCTCAAAACCCCTCCCCACCTGCAGTTCTATGCCCAAGCCATCGGAGCCGCCGTCAGCGTTTTCCTTGCGCCCGGCGTCTTCGTCCTCTTCATGGCCGCCTACCCGTGCATCTGGAAGGAGATTGGCCCCGAGGAGACTTGTGCCTTTGGTGCTCCCTCCGTCCTGGCATGGAAGGCTGTCGCCGAGGCCGTCACTATGCCCAGTCTGCCCATCCCCAGGTCCTGCGCCATCTTCACCATAGTCATGGGCGTCATCTGCGCCCTCCAGGCTGTTGTCAAGAATTTCTACCTTGTCGGCCCCCGCATGAAGTATCGCGACTACCTCCCCAACTGGATGTCCATCGGTGTCGCCTGGGTCCTCGGTCCCGACAGCGGCTACGCCAACGCAATCATGGCCGGCGCCGTCGTCGCCTGGGCGTGGAGGAAGTACGCTCCCAAGAGCTTCGATACTCACTGCTTCGCTGCCGCCGCCGGCCTCATTGCCGGTGAGGGTTTCGGAGGTGTCATCAACGCCGCTATCGAGCTCGGCGGTGTCAGTGGCGGTGCCATTGGCTCCAAGATCGCCCTCCCCGGAGCCAATTGGTAAACAAAATGAATGGATGAAGGACGATGTGGCATGCCCATGTGTCAACGCGCAAACGTACAATAATTGTTTAATGCTGGGGGGGATGAGGGCTGTCGGCCATGAGTTTGATTCTTGATATATACCCTGTTACGAAGATGTTGGACATGAACAGAATCTGACGTTCTCTATCGAACATTTGTCCCTTTTTGGCGTGACTTGAAGATGGTGGTTGTGAGGTCTGCCTGCCCCAGTGGAAGACGTAAAATCAAATGGTATAATTGAGAATGCTGGAGCCGTTTTGAAGCAACAAGCTCTTTTGAAAGACACGCATCAAGACATTTTCCCGTTGTTGAGTTCAAAGTAGACGAGTCGGGGATATTCGGTCGGACAGGGCGCTCCGGCGACCCAATCATGCTTAATTTTCGATGGCCTGTCTATCCTCTCAACACCCAGCACGAATGCCAAACAGTCAAACTCGGATGCGCAACCATGAGCCCAAGTTGCATGCCGTAACGTTGTGTAGCGCCATCGTGCGCTGGTCCAAAACACCTGCAGCTCCAAAAGAGAAAAAAAGAAGAAAAAAATCAAAGATGGAAAAAGTCAAAGCCTAATGGAAATTTATATGCGATGTCCCATTACCCCAATAACCCCCCAATGACCCCTCCCCCCTCTCCCCCCCTTTCCGCCATGCGTGCGCCGAAGCTCTAATTCCTCTGAGCGATGATGCGGTAGCTGGTCGTCACGAGGCGCATGGTGTCCATCTTGACAAAGGCCTGGCCGTCGAGGCAGAGGCGGTTGATGAGCGTCTTGAAGTGGGGCGGCAGCAGGCGGACCTTGACGAGCCCCAGGATGAGCTGGCGCAGGCTGCGGAAGTAGACGTCGGCCTTGTCGATGAGGGGCGCCTGCAGGCCGCCGACGCTCGCGTTGTCCGAGACGAGGACGTCGAAGCCGGCGGCGGCGAGGGCGGCCTCGAGGGAGCGGGGGGTCGGGGTGCCGACGGCGCCGATGAGCGGCTTGGTGCGGCGCATCAGCTCGGCGTGCTCGGGGTCGGCGGGGTCGTAGGCGGGCAGGCTGACCCAGTCGAGCAGGGAGATGTTGGCGCCGGGGCGGAGGACGCGGCGGAGCTCGGCGAAGAGGGCGGGGAGGTCCTTGCACAGGCTGAGGGCCTGGATCTGGTAGAAGGCGTCGAAGGAGGCGTCGGCGAAGGGCAGCGGCAGGTCGTTCATGTCGTGGACGGCGAAGGTGTTGCGCAGGCCGAGGCGGGCGTTGAGCTCGTCGGCCTGGGCGACCTGGTTCGGGTCGATGTTGAGGCCGGTGACGAGGGCGCCGCTGGCGGCGGCGACGTGGGCGGCGACGCGGCCGCGGCCGCAGCCGAGGTCGAGCACGCGGCGGCCGGGGGCCAGGCCGATGTCCCGGGCGACGGACTCCTCGTAGAGCATCTGGTTGTCGAGGACGGAGGCGCGGGGGTCCATGAGGGGCGGGATGTACATCTTCTCGACGTCGCCCAGGGCGCAGAGGTGGTTCAGCACGCCGTAGTAGGACTGCAGGCAGTCGCCGACGCGGGCGCGGTAGTCGGGGCCCAGCGCGTCGACCATGGCGGGCTCGTCGGCCCAGTCGAGGTTGTAGATGACGTACGACGCCATGAAGTCGTCGACCTGCTTGGGCGTCAGGTCGCGGAGGTACTTGAACGACTTCCAGAAGGTCGTTGAGCGCTTGGGCGACGCCGTGCGGTTGATCTCGGCCTTGTTGTCGCCGTGCGCCGCTGTCGTCGTTGTTGCCGTAGTTGTAGTCGCCTTCTTCTTCTTCCTCCACGATGCCTGCGCGGCGGGCTTCAGGGCCGAGACATCGTCCGACGTCTCGCTAATACGCGGACTGTTGTTGTCGCCGACGTTGGGCGTTTCCACCGCCGCTGCTGGTTGCGCAATGGCTGGTGCTGGTGCCGGTGCTGGTGGCGTCGCGGTTGCTGCAGACATGGCCGCAAGTGGTATGGCTACGATGACGTAGGGACGAGCTTGGAGCGGAAGGGGGAGGGAGGGTTTAGTAGCTAGCGCCCGTAGCTGGAGGGGAGATTACCACGGGTAAGGGAGGGGAGGGCAGAGAGAGAGAGAGGGACGGAAGAAAACAGAATCAGCTGGGTATCACAGTGTGCATCTCACAGGAACGGGAGGGAGGGCAGAGGAACGGGCCGATGGGCAGGTAAAGTCCTTTATACATGGTAACCTCCTTTTCTCCCGTTTCAAAACATCCATGTAACGGGAGGCTAGGACGGTTGCTAGTCAACAAGAACAAGCTAGATGTGACGGAGCCGCGAACCGGATTGCTTTCTAATCTCTCTTATTGACAGTCGCTCTCGGGACTCACGGAGGACCTCCCCCCCCCCCCCCCCCCCCCGGCGGATCCGACTGACTGCATCAACAAACCATCAGACCACTTGAATCATCTAAACCACTGATGACTAGGGGATGGGGGGGGGGGGCTGGTTGCAGCCTGTCATCAGCTAAAGAGGAAGGCGGGAAAAGACGCTGGGTGTGGATGAGTGAGTGACTGAGCGAGCGAGCGAGTGAGTGAGTTGAGTGATGAGTACCTACCGGTAAGACAGTCCGGTCCATTCAACACACGGCTCGGCTCCTCAAACCCGTTGAACGAAAAAGCTGGCGGGAACGCACCGCACCGGAACCTGGCACAGTGAGTCAACCCTCCCCCTTTCGGGTAGCGCCACAAACGATAAGTCCCTCTTGTTAGTTGATACTTGTTTGCTCGATATAGAACCTGGCGTCTGGCGGTGAGTCTACTACTATGTACTTACTGTATGTGTGCGTATGTATGCATGTGTGCGTACGGATATGTGTGTGTGTGTGTGTGTGTCTGTGTGCACGCGCACTCCCCCCTCCCCTATCTCAATCTGTCCGGCCTGCTTATTATTCCTTGTGCCCAAATCTCTTTTTTTTTTTTTTCTCCGTTACATTTACGACTTTTTCCCGTCACCTTTGCCTTTTTCACCCACCGTTCGGACCTCTGTCCCGCTGTTTCCTGATTCGCCACGAAGAGACGCGGCTGCTTGTAACCCACGCAAGATACGTCATTGTGGCGCCCTCCCTCTCCGGGTCCAAAGTTTCTGTTTCCCTTTCGCAGCTTTTGCTCCCCCCTCCCCGGCGGTCTAATGCAAATCTCCCCAAGGGGTAAAAGGGGGGGATCGGAGAACTAAGAAACTTTTTTCATGGCCGCGATCGACGGGTCATATACCAGTACCAATACGGCTGGCGTGGGATGAAGCCTGAAGCCTGAAGGGGGGGGGGCTGGTTATGGCGTGGTATTCAACTGCCGATGCAAACCACACGTTGTTACGGCCCGGAAAGGGGGCCGGCCGCTTTGCCTTTGCGTTCTACGTACTGTCGGTCAGTGTGTGCTTAATAGTTATTAAATTAGCATACATAGGACGGCGGGGACGGCGGGTATGCTTACGTCGTGGGCTCATCACCGACGAGGGGAGGGGGAAATGCAAGATTTGCATGCGGGTAATCACCGGCATTTGCGAGTCGAATTGAGATATGCATCCCGTGTGTGTGTGTGTGTGTGACTACTGTTTAAGCTTCTCAACAATTGCCCGTACGTACTTCCTTGGCCTTGTTTTGAACACACCCTCAGCGGGTGCGATTAATTATGTAAGTGGAGGAACGCTCCGCTTCTACTGGATCCATCAATCAATCGTGCCCTGAGAAGTGAAGTTGTATCACCCCCCCCCCCCCCCCC
>MU846331.1:1298-39932 GCA_030867225.1 Colletotrichum caudatum
CTCTCTCTCTCTCTCTCTCTCTCTCTCTCTCTCTCTCTCTCTCTCTCTCTCTCTCTCTCTCTCTCTCTCTCTCTCTCCTTGTTTACACTTACTCCCACTCATCCTCCCCGACGGTCCTATATTGCCACCTTCGGTTGCTTGTGTTCTTCACACCATAAGTCTATTCAGCCTCAGAATTGCTTCGCCACGGAAGCTGGAGCTTCATTCCTTCCCCGGACGACCCCGTCTGACCTCGAGCCGGCCATTACAGGACGCCACCCCAGGAGACTCAAGCCGTCTCTGCGTCATCACCGAACAAGACAACATCTTTCAAGAAACTTAACCCCTCATCACTCTCCCAATGCTTGCTTCTAGGCAGTTCGACACCACTGAGCCTAGCCACTGGTCGTATAGCAAGCTTGAAACCCCCCACAGCAAGCCGCCCACCACCCCTCCACGTATGTCGGACGACCAGTACGAGACCACCTTGCCAACGCCTCCCGAGTGGCAGGGACAGCAGTACTCTTACCTCTCCGGCCCCGAGAACAACGTCTTCTCCCAAGCGTACGGTGCTGGTGATGAGTCTTCAGAATCCACACAGTCTAGCACTACCCCCAGCGCGCGCACGCAGGCACACATTCAAGGAAAGCAAGATCAAAACGCCGCCCTCCGTATGGTGAAGCAGCCCACCCCCGAGGACGAGCCTGAAGACAGGCTGCGAGAGCAGAGGCAGCAACAACAGCAACAGCGACAGGAATCGCAACCCCTGGACAAGACCGCCGAGACAATGACAGAGATGCAGATGCAGACGATGGCCACCCCGGAGCAAGAAGCCGAGGCCGCCGCGGCTCACACGGACAACGACGAAGCAAACACGAGCAAGGAGTCGGATGACGACGCGCTTGAAGACGAAGACATGCTCGACGACGGCACCCCTCAGACTGCTGCCGAGCGCACGGCGGCAAGGAGAAAGATGAAGCGATTCCGGTTGGTGGACCACGAACAAGACCTCCCCCCCATGACAACCGGTGCGCTAACATGAAGACAGTCTCACACACCAGCAGACACGGTTTCTGATGAGCGAGTTCGCCAAGCAGCCACACCCTGATGCCGCACACAGAGAGCGTCTGTCTAGGGAGATTCCTGGGCTAAGCCCCCGCCAAGTCCAGGTCTGGTTCCAGAACCGGTGAGTAACTTACTTTGGTCGTGACCTGTGTGAGAGACGACGAGAGACTGATGCATGACCCCCCCACATCCAGTCGAGCCAAGATCAAGCGTCTCACAGCCGACGACCGGGACCGCATGATCAAGATGCGCGCCGTCCCCGACGACTTCGACAACATCCAGGCACTCCACTCTCCCTACGGCGCCGTCCACGGCCTCAGCACTCCCCTGTCGTCGCCCATGAACTTTGGAACCCAGTCGTACGCGGACCACATGATCCGTCCCCTGATGGTCGACGTCCGCAGGGCAGAGGGCGGGGACGACCAGATGTCGAACTCGGGGATGAGCCCTGGCTTCGGGGGCATCGGATTCGCCTCGGCAGGAAGCTTGAGCACCCCCGAAGTGCTGTCTCCCATGACGCCCAGCTCGACCGCCGACCACCGCTACGGATACGGCACCCACCTCACGCCGATGGGCCCCGGCCCTCGGACTTCGAACCCCTTTGGGCGCCAGAACGCCGTCGAGAACTCCATGTCCATGCACCGCGGCCAGCCGAGCCGTCCTCTCCAGCCCCTCCAGCTGAGGGAAACCATGTCCCGGTCGAGGCAGGACATCCAGTCCCCCCTGCGGTCCAGCATGTCGTGGAAGGGCGACGCCATCGACTACAACACGTACAACCACGGACCCGGCTCGAGCCCCCCGCTCAGCGGAAGACAGCAGTCTCTGTACCAGCCCGAGCAGATGAACGGCCAGTCGACCTACGAGTCTAGCTCGTACTCCAGTACGTGCCACCGTCTCTCGCCGCCACGGCCTGACGCTAACAACAACCGCACAGGCACAGGCACAGGCTCGCCTCCCGGCATCAACTACTCGAGCTTCTCTCCGGGGCCGCTGTCCCGTCTCCGCAGCCGCGCGTCGTCGGGCACCCTCGGCCTCGACCTCCGCAACCAGTACCGCCCCATCGGCTCGGGACAGTCCGCCAGCCACGGCTCCGCGCCGCGCAGCACCTCGACCCAGTTCGCCTCAACCACCGCCTACAGCTCCAGCTTCCCCTCGGCCCCGCTCACGGCGCCCGTCGACTTCTCCCTGCCGCGCACCCCGGGTAGCCGATCCGCCAGCGGCGGTGTCCACGACTACTCGATGCCTCAGATGAGCGCGCCGATCGCCGCCCCGCACGACTTCTCACAGGCATTCCACGCCAGCATGAGCTCGTCCAACGCGAGGACCCCGATGCGCGACACCTTTGGCGGCGGCGGACCGATGCCCACGCACCACGAGAACCAGCAGACCAACAGCAGCGACTACCAGCCCGCCAAGCGAGACGACGACTACGGCAACGACTTTGCCGCGCTCAGGAGGCAAAGGAGCTACTCGGGCGGAGCACCGGCCGGATCCGGACCCGCACCCGGCCCCCAGGTCTATGGGAGCCCAGCATAAGCTAAGACGTGAACAAACGAAGAAAAAGAGAAATATACCAACTACAAAAAAAAAAAAACATATCACAGTTTTATCCCCTTTCAAGACCCCACGCATTTGAAAAGGATAGTCAAAAGATACCCTGGAGCAAAGCAAGTAAAGGAAAGGCAAAGGCAAGAGAGCATTTGAATGTGGAATGGAAACGTTTGGAACTGGTTGTTTTTTGTTTTTTTTTTTTGTTTTTTGTTTTTTTTTCGCTCATGGGAAACGATAGGGGGGGTGGATATTTTGCTTTTGATGTTTTAGAAAAGGGCGAGCGCGCTGCTCAACGTCACGACTCTCTTGCGGTTTTTTTTTTGGTTTTGGTTTTGGTTTTGTGGTGTTTTTTGGGGGGTTTTATTTTTCCCTCTCTTCAACTTTGTCTATTTCATCTTTGTCATATTGACGACATTGATTATTTACTTCTCTCTCTCTCTCCGAGCTCGGTTCTCTGTATCTTATTCTCTTCGGGAAACATGCACATACTTTTTCTTGTCAGTAAATTCCGTCCCAAATACATGTATACAGGGGACACCCCTCTCTTCCAAATCCCGTGCGTTCCCTCCGCGTCCATCCGCCCTCTCGGGTTTCTCCCACCACCGTGTGTGAACGGGGTTCTCGGTTTCTATTCAGCACGTAACTGGATGCGGCATCGCTTTTTTTATGCTTTTTTTTTTACTGAACTATGAACTTTGCCAATGTCAATGTGGCGCCCACGCTCCTTGAGCCCTCCCACCCCCCCTGATAACCTTCACCTCACGTCACATCATGTCACCGTCGGAATAGGTATCATCAACTAAACAGCACCACGACTCAGGAAAGGTGAGGGAGGATGGGAGAGAGAGGTTCTTCCCTTCTCCCTTCCCCTCTCCATCGTTTGATGCAACTTGTTCACGGATTCCCCCCCTTCCCCCTCCTCCTTTCTATAATTTTTTTTTTTAATCTTTTCAATTTTCATCTTCTTTTTCAATATGAAATCCGGCCGTCTCACACGTGAGCCGAGTGTTTACGCTGCCTCTTCTCTCTGTGTCTGTGCTTTTGTTGGGGTTGAAGGGGGCGGAGGGAGGCCGGGGTCAGTCAGTCACGTACATGAGGCCCCCCCCCCCCGGAGCTGTCGGACTCGGCGGAGATGACGATCGGACAAAGGGGTTGGACGGGCTGCAGGGAAATGCCAGAAGAGACAAGTATCCGAGACAAAAGTTTAAAAAAAATTAAAAAATAAAACCCCCCATCAGGACCCCCCAAAAAAATCAAGGCAAAAAAAGGCTTCGCGCATCACCCCATAATCGTGACCGGTGAGCATTGACAGCCTCACACGCCAGCCAGCCAGCCACGCCACGCAGTTGGTATCCGTAGATCCCCCCTCCCCCTCCGGTGCCGTCGTGGCGTCGTCGTCGTCGTCGTCTGTCACATAGAACCGGGGAGTCCGTCCCCCCACCCCCCCGTCTGCCAAGTCGTAGCGTGTGGTGGTTCTTTAGCTCCCTTGGCAATGGGCAGGACCCCCTCTGCTCCTCAGATACGGCATGAGCCTGATTCAAGCGACGGACGGAGACACGGGGAGACACGGGGAGACACTCTTCTGCGATGCTGCCTCGAGTGGGATGGGAGCCACGGTCGATCCCATGCCCCCTCCCACCATCACCATCACCACCACCACCACCTCGAGTCGGAGAGAATTTGAGCCGAGTGACACTTTTGAAACAATGGTTTGGGCACGGCGCACATCTCCGCCGACCGATTCCCCCCTCTCCGGGACGTCCAAAAAGGCAGCGGGCGGCCCGGCTGAGATGGCGCGCGTGCCTCGTGGCGTGGTCTGGTCTAGCGTTCCACTCCCCATTTCCCTCCCCCTCCATCGGTGCCTCAGCCTCTTTCCCGCCGGAGCTTCATCTGAGTAGACGTCGCTCCGGGGGAAAATTATTGCAACGCCTGGCGAGACGCGGGATGGAGATCTTGACGCGTCACGTTGCAACTCACCCTGTGTCCCCCCCCCCCCCCCCCCCAAACTCGCTCGACCGGGGTTCGGCGGCACAACCGGCTTCCTTTGGTACTGGCCCGGCGGCGGTTGCCGACTGCAAGGCCGACGAGAAGGCAAGCCGTCGAGGTCTCGCATGGGGGGGGGGGGGGCTAAGCGAGGAACAGGCTGGAGGGGTGAGGGAGGGGACACAATGTTTTGGTTCGGTTTCCGACGTCCTGACGTCTCGCGACGTGGAGGCTGTTCTCACCCCCGGCCGCGCTGGTGTCGTCGACGATGCCACCAGACACGGGCGACACAGCCGCCGGCGCCGGTCATACTTTGCATCGGCAAATAGACAGCACGTACGAGCCCCCCCAGCATGCCGACGACTGGGCGAGCTAGCTCCATCAGGTAATGAGCCCCAACGTGGTTCGCGAGACGGTAATGTTCTCGCCCCGCGTTCTGCCCCGGGTGCTTGCTCGGGGGGGCTGAATCGCTCTTGATGGCGCGCGGCTGGTGGCCGCCGAGGATCCATCACCCGTTGGCCGTGGCACTTTTGCACGTTGCAGTCCTGTGTAGCATCGCCTGCCGCCTGAGTGGGTGGAAAGCCAACTGGGTGGGAAAAAGGGGGCTCTCTTGACAGATAGGTTCCCGGTACATCACGGCCTGCCGACGCTGGCGCTGGCGCTGGCGGCAACTGGCTTGCATGCCGGTGCTACACGGACGCAGCGTAATGCCGCTTGCCCAGACGTCATGAGGCAAGGCGACGGGCCCTGTTGATTCGGTTCAACCGGCGGCAGGGACGGACTGGCACGCCACGGTTCGAGGATGGTTACCCGAGATGCTAGTACAGCGGTGCCGCTTCTGGGAGACGCCCGACGTTGCACAGATCCGCGTCCTCTAGATCGTCCACAGGCCACGACATCCAGTGACTAGCATCGCGTGGTTCCGGAGACCTCAGACAGTAGCGTAGCATCGCCACACAAGAAACGTCGACCGAGTGCGGTGCACAGAGACACAATGATCACGACGGGATAGGCCTTGGGATGACGGCTCGGGCAGGTCGTGAGACTTCTTGCGACGCTGGCACGATGTCTCTCGGCCGTATACACAGTCCACCTAGGCCAAGGAGTGAAAAGAGACAATCTGCGGCAGCCACGGTAGTTCACGCGACGGGGGTTGCGCCTCGTGCAGTACGACGGAACGAGCATTTGGAGGCCACAAAAAAAAAAAAAAAAAGCAAAGAAGCTTCGCCTCGCGTCTGCCGTCCTGGCTTCCCAGCCATCCAACGTCGCACATGTATCCGTACGCCGGGAAAAGCACCAGTATATCGAGGTCACTCCCGCGTAAAGGGACCGCATCGAGGATTACACGGCGGTCGCGAGCGGTGTGACGCCGTCCTGACTTTGGCTTCAGCCCCGGGAGATGGCTCAATCATGGGGGAGCGTAGCATCGAGCTTAAGCACCAAAGTCCCCGAGAACCGTTCATATAACTTTGTGTCACGCATGAAAAAAACATGGGCAGATGGTAGCATGCGCTGTGACCCCCCGCGTTATCTCATCTGGGACGTGCTGACCGTCTGTCACCCGCGAGGGAAGGGCGGGCCAGTGTGCCAGCTCAACGCGAGGTAACTGCAAACCTCGGTCACAGTCGTCTTCGAGGGAGGCGGGGGCGTACGGACAAGCTTACCGAAGCGCCACAGAGGAACGGCGGAGGCAAAGAAATGCATGATGCCACGGCGGAGACGCAGACCGTACTCATGGCAGGTAGGGGGTTGGCTCGTACGTGAGCTGGGCCAAGACGACCAGACCAGTTCTCGCACCGTGAGATCGGGCGAGTGTTGTTGGTGAGTGACGCTTGGCTCGATGCGTCTACCCGGAAGGAGACGGCCGACGGCAGAGACGGCGGGTGTGATAGGTGGAGCCGAATCTCGAGGGTTTCGCCTCCGTGCCTCGCTGGGTCTGCGTAGCATCGCGCTGTAGGATGCGGGGTATGTAAGCAATCAAGTATCACGACGTAGGTCCGGGGCCTTTCGTTGGCTCTGAGAATGGGCAGAGAGGTCCCGTGATGGTGAGGGCCGGGACCAAGACCAGCTGGCCCTGCAGGAGGACGGTCCTGTCGCGGAGGACGTTGCCGACAAGCCTGGCGGAAGCAGCAGCGAAGACACCCTCCCGGCTCATGCTATCGACAGAGTTGGTTCGGGGTCGGGCCAATGGAGGAAGGTGACCTGCATTGCTCCCGCTGACGGGTGTGGGAGGGGGGCGTACGGAGAACAGTGATGATAGCTCTGTTGACCGGGGAAGGAAACCAGCTGGGGCATGAAGTCGGTTCTCGTATGCATGCCGGGTGGGAAGATTTCGGCTCTTGACGATTTCTCTCCGAGATGGAAGGCTTGGCTGCGTCGTCTCCAGGCCGTGGCGGCACAGCAGCGCTCAATCTGGCAAGAGATGGACGTGGTTTTCTCCTTGCGGAAGATGAGAACCACGGAATAACACGATCAGCTGCGCGTCGGCGGCAGGTGCGATGGGATGCAGTGCATGATGCTGGGCACTCGAACGAGTCGACGTTGGCTGGTCCGGGGTTGTTACGAGGTGTTTTCCCCAAATGTACAAAGTGCGAGAGAGAGAGAGAGAGAGAGAGGTTGGGCCCGGTCGGGAGTCGGAAGGGCAAGGGAGAACAAGGAAGGTGTGATGGTTGGTGGTGGGCACTGACCTCCGCCGCATCCTTAATTCCAACGTCTAATTAGACACCAACTCCGCTTCATGGTCCAATCCACGGCTCCTCCTCCTCCTGCAATCAGCAAGACCCCTCCAACAAGTTTGCCAGCGATAGATGCGCCAAAGCTAGGCACAAACACAAACCTGAAGCAAAATTGAAGGTAGATGCACGCACTGGGTTGAGCCTCTTGGATATACGCTTGTCTGGTTATCGTCAGCCTTTTCGTCGTACTCTGTTTCTTCCCTCACTTGGGCGTGGATGGATATTTGCCGCAACTGGGAAATTTTATCGTCGTCGATTTCGCTCTGGCAAGAAATTGGCTTCAGCATTTCCGCGCTGTCCAGATGCCTCGCAGATATGATGATTCGGTCCTTGTCATAGTGTTTACCAACAGAGGCCTTCAGACATCGATTTTTCACCACAGCAGCTGACAACTGTGCCGTGCCGTGAGAATGTTCGCCGTCAGACAGCCAGCCACACACACGTGAGCGGCGGCGCAGTTGATGACATGAACCAATCACCTTACCTGACCAAGCGCCAGCCTGATTCTGACATATCTCGGGAATCAATCACGTCGGAAATGTATCAAAGATGGACATCGAGCTGGCCATCTTAAGTGGCATATGTGGCGGCGTACCGAGCCCGGGGACGAAGGACGAGCTTCTTCTCGGGGACGTGGTCATCAGCAAGAGCGTTTTGCAGTACGACATAGGCCGCAAGTATCCCGATAGGTTCTCCCCGAAAGACACCGTCGAAGAAAGCCTCGGGAGACCCAGCAGGGAAGTGCGCACCCTCGTCGCTTCTTTCGAAACCCATCGTGGCCGCAGCCGCCTGCAGCGTCGAGCCAGCCAAGTCTTGGAGCAGGCAGGTGCAGAAGAGGGCACATGTAGAGCACCGGAATCTTTACAAACGTCCCGCCGCTGTCGATGACCGCCTCTTCGAGCCAGGCTATCTCCACAGGCACCGCGACTCTAGCCTCTGTGGCCGCAACGAAGCGTGCGCCTGCGAGATCGCACTTTCCGCCTCGTGTGAGGCACTTGGGTGCGACGCCTCACGGCTCGTGTCCAGGAGCCGCCTCAAGGCGCAGAAAAGGCATGAGACAGGAGCCGCCGCGGTACTCCCAGAGCTTCGGGTCTTGGTCGGCCGCGTAGGCTCGGCCGATACCGTGATGAAGGCCGGACTAGACCGCGACAGAATCGCCAAGGAGCACGGTCTCGTCGCTTTTGAAATGGAGGGAGCTGGCGTATGGGACGAGTTTCCGTGTATCGTCGTCAAAACAGTCCGTGACTACGCTGACAACCACAAGAACAAGAGGTGGCAGAATTTCGCCGCAGCTACGGCGGCTTCGACGACAAAAGCACTCCTCGAGCAGTACACACAAACGGACAGGCCATCGGCTACACGCACGTGGTGTAAGTGACCAGCTCCACATTAGAAGCTCTTGCGCAGGCTGCCGACTTTATGCAGGAGAACAGCATTCCAGTTCCCAGGTATCTCCAACTTTTGGATGAAGGCGACGACGGCTTGGTGGACCAGCTGAGCGAACCCTTCGAGGCAGTGGGGGCAGAGACTCGGAAACGCTACACGCGCCCACGGCTACATGGATCATCTCGTTCAACCAGATCCAACGCCACGAAGCCCTCGCCAGCGACATCCTGTCCTTTGCCAGCCTCCTGGACCGCCAAGCAGTTCCCGAGAAGTTCATCGTCGACTTCTGTAACAAAAAGTCGGGGCAAGACGTCAACCTAGCGGTAGCATATCAGAGCCAGGGCCGGCTGGAGGAGGCAGAAGAGCTACAGATGAGGGTGCTGGAAACAAGAAAGAGGGCGCTGGGCGAAGAAGACCCCGGTACCCTAAGCAGTGTAAGTAACCTAGCATCAACGTACTAGAGCAAGGGTCAGCTAAAGGAGGCGGAAGAGCTACAGTTCAGGGTACTAGAGACAAGCAAGAGGGTATTGGGTGAGCAGGACCCCAGTACCCTGATTAACATGAATAACCTGGCATCAACCTATTGGAGGCAGTATCAGTAGGGTAGGGGAAGGCAGAAGAGCTACAGGTAAGAGCGCTAGAGACAAGTAAGCGTGTTTGCGGCGAGGAGAACCCCTATACACCGAGAGCGATAGCCAGCCTAGCGTCAACTTATCGGACTCAGGGTCATCTTGAGGAGGCAGAAGGGCTAGAGGTGGAAGTGCTAGAGATGAGAAGGAGGGTGTTTGGTGCCGACCATCCCAGCAGCCTCGTCAGCATGCGCAACCTGGCGAAAAGCCAAGGGCGGCGGGACGACGCCTTGGCGCTGATGGAGGACTGCGCGCGCCGCAGGAAGAAACGGCTGGGCCCGGACCATCCGGACGCGATCTTGCACCATCTCAGACCTTTCGGCTTGGAAGGAGGAGTTTGCCAAAGGCTCGACAAGAGCCTCGCAGCCATGCCCCGGCGGCGGATGAGCCTCGGGGATAGGGCAGGACAGCACTTTGTTTACGTCTTTGCTCAAGCGGTACATGAGAACGGCCTCGAGCGGGCTCGTGTAGCACGCGCGTTGGAGGGACCCCGACAGGAGTAAACTTCACAAGAAAGAAGGAAAGATGGAGAGGAAGAAGAAGAGGAAGAAGAAGAGGAAGAAGAAGAAGAAGAAGAAGAAGAAGAAGAAGAAGAAGAAGAAGAAGAAGAAGAAGAAGAAGAAGAAGAAGAAGAAGAAGAAGAAGAAGAAGAAGAAGAAAAGCAGATACATACCGTCACGAGTTAGGGCACGCACGCAGCAGAGCATATGGGAATTGGGATCAGAAGAGCTTGTTCCTATGAAAGGAAGATTGCTAAAGGAGACGTCTTACATGTAGGGGAAAGATGCGAGTGGTGATATAGCAACCCACAAGGCCGCTGTAGAGCGCGCACGATGCACGAAGCTGTCGTGACAACAGATAACATATCCACTTACGCGCACCGCCATGCGCCAGATGTTGTTGTTGGTGGCTGACCGGACCTCGAGAAAACGTTGCTCCGGCTCTGCAGTCGACTTCCGATTGCCCCACGTCTCTCGAACCTAGCTTTCCACTGGTTCAAAGGAAGCGTACGGGGAGTCACTTGGGAGAACGGGCATGGCCGTGCAGACACGCTCACGCGGTCCGCATCCCGGACGTTCGGCAACCGTCCTGCCCAGAACACAGGGAGAGAGAGAGAGAGAGAGAGAGAGAGCTAACAACAACCAATGGCCGACGGAGAACTCGTGTGAGCAAAGTGATATTGGCCGGAAATGCTTGTGCTCGGCCCATCTGTATATTACTTCCGTACCACCTATTCACGTATTATACCCTCCATCTATTGGCATCTGCGTGTATATATGCATCCGTCGAGCACTCCCCGGCGTCAGTCAGCCGTTGCGGCATGGCCCCCTCTCCTCGTGGCCCGGCTCGCGCTCTCCACGCTCCGAGCCTGCCCCAGCTCCGCCAAGTCGTCCCGGCTCCTCCCCGGCGCGGCGGCAGCAGCAGCAGCGGCAGCAGCCGACGACGACGACGCCAGGACGCCGTCGCCGTACCCCGACACCCGCGTGCCGTCCGAGTCGTCGCTGCCCGCGTCCGCGCCGCCGCCGCCGCTGCCGCCGCCGTAGACGCCACCGATGCCCTCCATCGTAAAGGGCGATGCCGTGGGCTCGTCGAGCGCGGCGAGCTCGTCGGGCGAGAGCCACCGCGGCAGCAGCCAGGCGCGGACGGGGATGAGGAGCATGATGAAGACGGGGAAGCCGACGGCGGCGACGGTCTGGGTGATGGCGAAGGTGGCGCCGAAGCCGACGAGCTCGACGGCGACGAAGAGCCAGACGGCGCGGCGGCGGATGCGCTTCAGCGGGTGGCCCGGCGGGGTGAGCGCGGCGTCGCGCAGGAGGAAGAGGATCTTGAGCGTGATGCCGTTGCCCTCGAGCGCCTGGACGCCCATGACGAAGAAGAGGCCGGCCAGCACGCCGTGGGGGATCAGGTGCAGGACGGCGAGGAGGGGCCCCGTCATGGTGCCGAGGGTGAGGAGGCCCTGGGCGAGGTTCGAGACGCGCTGCTCGACGACGTGCGAGGCCCTGGTCGCGTGGGCGCCCCTGAGCTCGCCCTTCTCGTCCGTCTCGGCGTGCGACGTCTTGACCGTCAGGGACTCGGTGTGGAACGGGGCCTGCGGGATGAGGCCGTTGGGGAAGGGGAGGCCCAGGATGCCGGCGACGCCGGTCGTCAGGCCGAGCAGGAAAAGGTCCCAGTGGAACCCGGCCGGCTTCTTCAGCGGGAACTCGGTCCCCTGAGCCATGAGGGAGGAGACTAGAGGGGAGCGGGTGTCAGCGACGTCCCTTGCGCGGCGGGTTCACGGGCGGAGAGAGGTGGAGGTGGGGGGCTTTACCGTTGTGGTCGAACCAGAAGAGGATGGTCAGCAGAATGGCGAACGGGATGGCCAGGAAGACGTCCCCGACGCCCATGTCCCAAAAGTGAACGAGCCATCCCCTGTCGGTGGTCGGCGTGAAGGCGATGCCGGTCGGGAGCACCTCCAGGTGGACGGGCGCCATCCTGCCAATGTGGACGAAGCCGGTGAAGAAGACGAGGGTCAGGGGCGTGCCGTAGTCCTTGAGGAAGACGCGCACGTGGTGGTGGAACAGGCCGCTGCCGGCGAGCGCGGCGCAGGCGTAGGCGACCACGAAGACGAGCAGCGAGGCGACGATGGAGAGGTAGAAGGGGCCGGCGTCGCCCAGCCTCTCGAGCACCTGGATGCCCTTTTGGAGGTAGATGAAGGCGACGTAGAAGCCGAAGATGTCGCAGGGGAACCGCGTCACGTAGCGTAGCCAGTTGCACGAGTTGGTTACGGCCAGGATCCAGTGGAAAACCAGAGACCACCTAAGGTACCCGTGTGAGTGAACGAACTTTGTTTTTGCTGTTGGGGGGAGGGGAGGCAGAGAGGTTTAGCACGTACAGCCCGATCCAGCACATGAAGGCGAGGTAGTTGATGCCGGTCGGCTTGACGATGTCGTACACGGTGTAGTTGAAGACGGTAATGGGGCCGGTGACGCCGACAATGACCAGGGGCTGGCACGCCAGCAGGGAGAAGACCACGGCGCCGAGGACGGAGGCCAGCAGGACCTCGTTGACGCCGTACGTCGAGCCGGTGCTCGTGAACATGTCGAGAGAAAAGGCCAACGCCGGCAGGATGCTGCAAGACGGAGGAAGGAACGTGTTAGCCGGCCCGTCTCTGCTCGTGCGTGGCACGTACACGGGCAGCAAGCGGCGGTGGTTGGAACCAGGAAAAGGAGGTGGTCCAACAGACAGACGGCAGGTTGCCCTGTAACATGGGGACGGGAGACGACAAGGCTACGTTACGTACTTTGCGAAATACATGTAGACCGTGGCCGGCACCACGCGATAGTCCCAGGCGTCGACCCAGTCGCTGACGTAAAAGGGGGCCCGGCGGCGTACGTCGTTGGCCATGCCGCGGAACAGCTTCACCTTCCACCAGCCGGCGCGGCGGGAACGGGCACGGCGGGCGAAGCCGGTGCCGCTGGCGTCAGGGCTGCCGGGTGCGGAGCGCTGCGCCGGCAGGACGGGCTTGTCATCGTGGTTGGGGGCCATGGTCGTCGTCGGGTCGGGAGACGGAGTCGTTCAGACCGGGGAGAGAGGGGGGGGAGGGGAAGGACGTTGGTATCCGGACCGTCACCCTCCTGGTTCGGGCGTTACTTCGGCAACGGCAACGGCAATGGGACCAAAAGTATCGTAGCGGCGATGATGCTTTCGTAATGCGACGAGAATGGACGCGTAACGATTTGAAAGCAGCAAAGGAAAAGAAGAAGAAGAAGAAGAAGAAGAAGAAAGCAGGAAGAACAAGAAACAACGGGGGTGATAAACAGCTTCAACGATGGGCGAGTAGAGAGCAGCGTGCGATCACGTCGGCAAGAAAGCGCAAGAGGGTGTAACCATCGGAAGCAAATCGGTAGCGGCCGACTGCGAAAATTGACAAAGTTGCGAAGAGGAACCACTGCTTGCTCGCTCCCTCTTCTTTGGAAACCCCCCCTTCCCAAAGTGGCTGGCCGCGACTGTATTTAATAGTCGTGAATCGGGTTCCTGATCGGCGAGGAGTGTCCCTCCCCCCCCCCCCTCCCCTTGTCAATGACGGAAGGGAAAAGGCGCTCAGTAGTAGTCCCGGCTCGGCAAAGTCGAACCGGGGGGGAGGCCGGGGATGGGTGGAGTGGGTAATCGGGTATCGGAGGAGAGCGAGAGAAGAGTGTGAGAGAAGAAGTGAGGTGAGAAGAGAATTGGCAGGGGGAAAAGGAAGCCGCGAAAGCTTAACGGAGGGGGGGGGGGGATGTTTCGATACAAATCAAATGCCCAATTACGATTGGCTCGAGAGGCGGCAAGGCAAGGCAAGTCAAGACAAGACCCCCCCCACGCCTGGCTGGACCTATTTTGTTCTCTATCCGTCAGTCTGTCAGTTTGTCCGTCAGTCTGTCTGTCAGTCTGTCTGTCTGTCTCTCTTTCTCTCTCTCTCCACAACGGATGCGTTTAACCATGAGACTTTGCAAGCCACGATACAGGGGATGGTCCTGAACAGTTGCGGCATGCGAGGCGCGAGAGAAGAAAACACCCCCATCTTCGACGGTGGTTTCCTCCTCGGTGCCCTCCCTCCTCTCCAAAGCCATCCCATCCCGCCTTCGCCCGTCACCGCCCGTCACCGCCTGGGGGGGGAGTCATCAGCCCGATCCCGCCGACGCCAAGAGCCGCCACGCGCAAAAGACGTTCGTTGCCTCCAAGTCCTTTGCTCCGACGCGGTTGGATGACAACCCCCCCCCCTACGTAGCCACGCGGTCACCACCCAAGTCCGACCCCCGGTTCTTTGGAGTGACGGGGAAACCGGACGGAGAACCATTGGCTGCGCCCGGCGGAAGAATTCTGCTTGGGCAGAGAGAAGGGATGAAGGCCCCCCCCTCGGGATCGCGCGGCTTGGCTATTTTTTGCCAAAAAAAAAAAACAAAAAAAAAGAGAGTTGACAAGGTCGTCGTGCGTATCGTGGCTCACCCCTTTCCCTTCTTCCCCCCTCCGAGATCCAAGTTTCGCGGAGAACCGTTTCCAAAGGCGACGACGCCGGGGCGACCTCGTCCCGTCGAATCTGCCGTTGTCCCCCGGGCTCGCGACAGTGTAAGAGGGCCCGGCGTGGGAGACTTCAGGCTCTTGGGCCCTTGATGCCCTGGCACTGTTTGCAGACGATGTGCTATACAAGCGGCGGTTGAGAATGGCATCAGAGAAGGGCTCTCCAACAATGCCCGGCGCTCTCCTCGACCACGCCGAATCACACAATAGGCGATCGTCACAGCGCGAAGACATACACACATACATACACGCAGTCAGTCAGTCAGTCACCACCGCGAGTCTCCGCCAGTCGAATATTTTTGATCCCCCTTTTCTGCAAAGGGCATTCGGTATTTTTTTTCTTCTTTTCTTCTTCTTCTTCTCCCTCTTTCTTTCCCCCATCACTCTCGTTTTTTCTTCCATGTCGAAAAGGGACCCAAAAATAAAACATAAAAAAGAGAGAGATGTATCTACAGTTCCTACAAGTACATATTGCAAGCCAAAACCCCCCCAAGTCTACTCCGACCCGCGCCGATGGTGATGATGCCTCCTACTAGTCAAACACAACCGCCATGGGGAGAAAGAAAAAAGCAGAGTTGAGTGAGCCTTTGTTTTTGTTTTTGAGGGGGAAGAGGATGTTTTTTGGGGGGGGGGGGGGGGGAAAACAAAAATTACAATTGGCCGGGTGCTGCCGTGCGAGCCTCGTTTTTTCATGTGTGGAAATGCCGCTTATCCCATGTGATTAACCTCTAGCAGCGGCGTGTGGTAGGGAGGGGGAGGAATCCAGAGTAATAGAATAAACACGTTCCCCTGACAACATGTTTCGAAACCGCACGCTGTTGTCCGTAAAGCTAAGCTCCTCCGCCCACCGCATCATCTCCTCGGCGCGTCGTCGAGGCTCTTGAACGTCGGCGCCGGCGGGGCGGGAGGCTGCTCCGGGGGGTTGTCGAGCTCCTCGGCGGGGAACGGCGGCGGCGCGCTCTTCTGTCCCTGGCCGCCAAAGTACTTCTCAAACTCCTGGTTGTCGCCGAAAGGCCTGGGCCCCAGCAGCCGGACCAGGTCGTCGCGCGTCAGCATCTCCTTCTTCAGCAGCTCCTCGGCCACGAGGCCGACCTCGGTCTTCTTCTCCGTCAGCAGGTCCTTGCACTGCTTGTACGCCTCGTCCACGATCCTGTACACCTCGGCGTCGATGGCCTGCGCCGTCGCCTCGGCGAACGGCTTCTGCAGCGTGTTGGGGTCGTCGTCAAAGTGCAGCGGCCCGACCTTCTCCGACATGCCCCACTGCGTCACCATCTTGCGCGCCATCTGCGTGACCTTGCGGAAGTCGTCGCTGGCGCCCGTCGTCACCGTCGGGAAGTGCAGCTCCTCCGAGATGCGCCCGCCCAGCGTCATGGCCATGCGGTCCATCAGCTGCTGGACAGTCATGAGGTAGGCGTCTCCCTGGGGCAGGTATTGGGCGTAACCCAACGCTCCTTGTCCGCGGGGGATGATGGACACCTTGAGGAGCGGGTCGGCGTATTTGAGGTACCAGCCGCAGATGGCGTGGCCGGCCTCGTGGTAGGCCACCGTCTTCTTCTCCTCGGGGTTGAGGACGAGGGACTTGCGCTCGAGACCTCCGATGACACGCTCAATGGCCTGCTCGAAGTGCATCATCTCCACCGTTTCGGCGTTGGCTCGGGCGGCTGCGACGAGGTTAGTACGCGTCTCCGGTCGCTGGGTTTTTTTTCTTTTTTGTTGGTTTTTTTTCAGCGGGAGGGAAAAAAACTAAAAAACTAAAAAAAAAAAACTACTAAAAAAAAATCTTACCAACCAGTGCGGCCTCGTTAACGGCGTTGGCGATATCGGCACCAGAGAAGCCGGGAGTCAGCGTGGCCAGGCGGCCGGTGAGGTGGTCCATGTCCTCCTTGGTGACGATCTTGGCCAGGTGCACCTTGAAGATGTCCTGGCGACCCTTCATGGTCGGGCGGTCGATGAAGATGTGTCTGTCGAAGCGGCCGGGACGCATCAGGGCCTTGTCGAGGATGTCGGCTCGGTTGGTGCCCGCGAGCACAACCACCTGCTCCTGCGTGTTGAAGCCGTCCATCTCGGTGAGGATCTGGTTCAGCGTGGCCTCGCGCTCGTCGTTGCCGCCCATGCGGTTGCCCTCCTGCCTCGACCGGCCGATGGCGTCGATCTCGTCGATGAAGATGATGCAGGGTGCGTTCTTCCGCGCCGTCGCGAACAGGTCGCGGACTCTGGAGGGGCCGACGCCGACGAACATCTCGACGAACTCGGAACCGCTCACGCTGAAGAAGGGCACGCCGGACTCGCCGGCCGTGGCCTTGGCGAGCAGCGTCTTACCGGTTCCGGGCGGGCCGGCCAGGATGGCACCGCGGGGGATCTTGGCGCCCAACCTCTCAAAGCGCTCCGGGGTCTTGAGGAAGCTGACAAACTCCATAATCTCCGTCTTGGCCTCGTCCATGCCGGCGACGTCGCTGAACTTGACCTTGATCGCCGTCTCGTGGTTGAACCTCTTGGCCTTGCTCTTGCCGAAGCCGAACATCTGGTTGCCTCCGCGGCCACCCATCTGCTTCGTCGTGTAGTACAGGAGACCGACCAGGAGGAGAGTGGGACCAAAGGCGTAGACCAAGGGCATGATGCCGCCCTCGCTGGCGTAGCTGACGGGGATGCGCTCGGCGGGCGGGATGCCGAGCTCGTTCTGCGCGTCCTCGAGCTGCTTCTCGAACATCTCGACCGAACCGATGGAGAAGTAGTACTGGACGTTGGGGTTGATGCCCTCGTTCCCACCGTAGACCGACTGCACACCCTCGCGGTTCAGCTCGACGCGGACGCGGCCCGGGTTCTTGATGACCACGAGCTTGTTGACCAGCCCCTTGTCCAAGAAGTTCCTCCGCAGCTCCTGCCATGTGATCTCCTTCTCCTGGCCGAAGATCATCGACTCAAAGAACGGCAGGATGACGACCCAGACGATGGCGGCCACGACCAGGTCGCCGGTGCTGAGCATGCCAAATATCCATTTCTTGCCGCCGCCGCCGCCGGGCCCGCCCTCGCCGCCCTCCTGGCTGTTGCGTCCTTCCTTCTGCTCCTTGCCCTGCTGCGAGCCCTTGGCGTCGTCCTGCTTCGTCTTGTCCTGCTCCTCGCGCATCATCACCGTCGCTTCATAGTCGGAGAACCTCTTTGCGACCTGCGTCGACACGCGGAGGATCTTGGCGATATCGCCGACCGTCATCTTGAGCTTGCGCTCCTTGAGCGACGCCAGCAGGTCCCGCAGGTCCTTGGGAGCTCCCAGCAGCTTCATCTCCTCCACGCTCTTGATGAAGAACTCCTTCTGGAACTTGGGCAGCCTGTCGTTCTCGGCCATCTTGAGCAGCAGCCCGAGCTCCTCCTCGTTGAGGTACACCCAGCCCTCGGGCAGCGGCCAGTCCTTCCGTATTTGCTCCTCCTTGGACAGCTGAGGCTCGGCCGGGCCCTGCCCCTCCTCGGGCTTCTTCTCGCTCGAGTCCTTTTCATTCTTTTTCGGGGGATTGGGGCCATTGGTCGAGTAGAACCGCCATCGATGGCAAGCTAGCGGAGCTTGCGGGCCGAGTCGTGCTATTATCGACGGCTGGAATCGCATTCGTGTGACGGGCTGCTGCGCAAGCCTGACGGCCCGCGAGAGCTGCGCCGACTGGCGTAGGAACCTCGCCATTGTGTGTGTGTGTGTGTGTGTGTGTGTGTGTGTGTTGTGTGCGTCGTGGGGGTGACGAGGCGGTACGACCGGGGCCGAGTAGGAGTAGTGATCACCGTGTGTGGCGATGTGCTATCTCATTGATGCGCCCTGCCGGTTGTTTGAACGGTGGTTGAGCAAGGGAAGGGGGGGGAGGAATAGTCAATGAGGGTTCCGGTGGTGATGAAGGGCACCGGCCGCGGGGATTTTGCAGCGGTTGGTGGCGGGAATCTTCGTACAGAGAGTGTGGTTGGTAATGGGACCAGGCTTTCCCGGGATGACTGGGACGATGGCAAAAGCTCCCATAGTGATGAGTTCATGTCGGGCCCTGTGGCCGCCGCCCGAGATTTTAGCGGGCGCACGTGACCGCCAAACTCCGTCAGAAGGTCCCTGACCTGAGCAGGTGAGGAGGCCGGGAACTCCACCTACCCTTACCGTCGGTCGGTCGGTCTTACCGCTCTGGTCCCCCCCCCATGCTCCGTAAACTCCGAATGAATGACACTTGTATTTGACGAATCGACCCCATGGTCTGGCGTGTTTTGTACCCGCCCGACTTCCATCGTGCGCTAGGCTGCGCTGTCTACATTACGTACGCTCTCAGCACGGCGGAGCTTGGTTGGGGGGGGGGGGGGGGGGGGGGGTTGCTCTTGGCTGAGAAACTCGTCTGACCGAACTCCAAATGTCCATACATTGTCTTTTGGAGAGTGACATCGGTTCCTCACTTCATCGAAGAAAGCAATACTTGGTAAATGACCCCAGTCGTCCATCCGGTGTTTTATTTTGATCTGTTGTACACGTGTTCCACCACTCTATGGCAAGCAGCACCTGACAGCACGCGCCGATCCTTCTCCGGGCTCTATAGCCGTCACAACAGCTTCCCCCCCGCCTCAAGCAGGCCCAATTAGTCATACATGCGTGAAAAGGGTCGTGATTTCGTCTCATATATGCATATTATGTAGCCTTGATCCTGTCCAATGAACGCACCACACGACACCCGACAACGAATCTGTTCAACACCTCGCGCCTCGCGCTCGTAGAAACAGCCGTGCCTCAACCAACGTTGCCGTTCTCCACAGTCGGGTACGCGCCACCGCTCATCTCGGCCCAGTCCCAGTCCAGCGTCATGGGAAGCGAGAACAAGTCTTGAGGCAAAAGTGGTTGCTGGAACGGTGCGCCCATGTTCACTCGCGGTGAGCGCGGGTTGTTGGGTCCTGTGATGCCTTGCATTTCCGCAAAGTTGCCAAAGCCTGCCTGGTCGGGAATGTTGAACTCCTGCGGCCACCCGGCGGATGGCAGGGCGGGTGATGGTTCTCGCATCGAAGTTGTCTGCATGGGGCTGAAGGCGTGCCTCCGGCGGTTGGCGTCGCTGTTGAAATCCGGTGATAACTGGCCGTTCGTCACCGAAGGCGTGGTCGCCACGTGCATGTTGTGAGGGGTTGGCGTTGTTACGGCAGTCGGTCGAGGGGTGTGAGTCGTCGCGGCTGGGCTCGACATCGTCTTTGGAGCGGCGTCGCTCTTTCGTTTCCTGCGCGAGGATTGCTCCCTCTCCGCCTTCTCGATGACGAGCTTGGCTATCCTCTCGAATTCTGAACAAACACCCAGCATGCGATGAACACCGCCCGTCTCGGCCTCCTGCCCCAGCATCGACAAGTAGTTGACGACCAAGTTCATCAACCTCGTGTCGGATTTGGCCCTAGGGTCCATGGGGTTTTGTAGTATGTTTCCAAACAACGTCATCAACGCCGACACGGGGAAGTATAAGATTAACCTGTCGAGCAAAGTTAGCCTAGGCCGCTCCTGGCGAAGGAGGGGAAGCAATGCACGTACCAGACACTCGGAGAGTCCCCTTGTGGCATGTACTTTAGAAGCGAAATCGACGCTCTAGCAGCGGCGGTACACAGAGCCGCAGAGGAGAAGACACGCGGGTTCAGGGGCTTGGCGTTGAGCCCCTGGATGGCGTAGTTGGACAGTCGACTTGTCCAGTAGCCGTGGTGAACCGACATGCGGTGGATCGTCGTCAGACAGTTGTAGTAGGCCAGGTGAAGCATGACCACGTGCAAGATGAGGGGCGTGTGCGACGCCTTGATCTCGTGCTCGGGCCTGAAGTCGATCGGAATCCTGTCCTTCCACTCCTCGAGCTCCTGGTCCAGCTCTCCGATGGTGTTCAGGAGCTCCCCGTTCGACTGCTTGGTGGCCTTTGTCGCGTAGAGTCGGGAGTATACCTTGCTCTCGATGGTCGCAAATTCGCACATGACCCTGAACAGGTTCATCTTGCCCTTGCCATCGGCGAGCGGGATGTTGCCGATATTATCTTCCGGGTTGGCGTCGGGCAGTTCCACGTTCAGGTCGTCGTCGTCCTGCGCCGGCGGCCTGCCCGCCCGGAGACACAAGTCCTTGTCGAGCATGTAGGCGATCCAGAAAACCCGCTTTCGCTGTTCGATTTCGATGGGGTTGAGGTTGAAACCCGTCCCTCGCTTGTGTAAGCCGATGGTGTGGGCCAGCCGGATGGCCGTGGCGACCAGGAGGACGGTGGGCTGGGGATTGGGGGTTCCCTGCATGAAGAGGGCCATCCCGAGCAGGGCTTGCACGCTTAGCAAGTCCGTGTTGCGCATCGTCAGCTCGGCAAAGGTTCCCAGGGCGTTCTTGATGTATCCCCAAGCCTTGTCGTCCTCCTCTTGCGGCACGAGGTTGCTCATGACGCGTAGGCGGTGGGCGATGGCCAGGGCGCAGTTCAGACTCGCCCACCATCCAGTGCCCTCGTAAGGGTCATCCGAGTATTGCCGCTCAACCAGATGCATAAAGGTGGGTTGGTGGAACAAGGGGAACATGCAGTTGAAGTTCTCGAAGAAGTCCTTGAGCAGAGACAGTGCCTCGGCCTTGGGAGGCAGAGGCCTGAAAATGGGCCGGCGGAAGAGATCGCTAAAGACCTCTGGCTTCCAGGCAGTCCACTTGTGGTCGTCAAGCGACACATCCGAGATCATCTGCTGGAAAGAGTTGTCGCCCGTCTTCTCGTTCACCCACTGGATCCCCTTGGGAGAAAAGATGGAAAACCCGGAGGAGGAGCCGATGTAGCGGGTCTCACCGCTCTGGTTCGTGACCAGGGAGCACATGAGCTCGGACAATGCCTCGACGTCCTCCTCGTTGCCCTTCTCTTCGGCCACCGAGGCCATGTGCTTGTCGCCGTCCTTGGCCTCCTTGTGGGAATCCTTGGTCGACTCGGGCGATTCTGCGCCACTGTGGGGCGTCGCCGTGCGGTCGTTTTGGCCTGATGTTGCCTGCGACGGTGATGTCGGGTTAGAAAAAGCCTGAGAGGCCTGTCTCGACTGCTGTTGCTTTTCCGCTAAGCGCTTCTCGAGGGTGCCGAGATCCGTGTCACCATCGTCGTCCTCACCGAGGAGACCTGCGCGACTAGTCAGCCAGCGTCCCGGGTTACGCGGCCGGGACTACAAACCTGAGAGCCTCAGGAGGTTTTCCATGCGACCGAGCCGGTTCTCGAGTCCTTCAATATACTTGGCACTGGCAAGTGTGTCAGTAGGATGTCGCGGAAGCGGACGGAGCATTTGCAAAGCCGGGCGTACCCTTTGGGTGGGTTGCGCTTCTTTTCTACCTGAGTGAAGACGCAGTCGGTCTTGTAGTTTATGCAGTGGCTGCAGGCGGGCAGCTTGCCGTCGCACTTGATCTTCTTCTTCCTGCACATGTCACAAGCCTGCGCGCAAGAGGCGTAAGCCTTGTGCTCTTTTCGGCGGGAGTCGCCCGGGGGTCAGGGACGTCCATCTGGGCCACTTACCCTAGCAATTCTTCTCCTCTTTGCCTCGTTGGCATCGTCAAGGAGCGTTGAGGGGTCCCCGAACATGTGGGCGGCGAGATCGGGAGGCATGTGCTGAACAGGCATGCCGTCGTGGGTGTAGGCTCCGAATATTTGCGGCGGCTGGTTCATCATGGGGGGCGGGCCCGCCATGTGAGGCATCTGAAAGCCCATATGATCCATTTTGTACAGATTGGTCCGGTGTTGGCCGAGAATCGATCTCGTGGGACCGAGGCGGTGGTGCGGTCGGGGGGGGTAGAGACACACACTGCTAGGTGAGGAAAGACGGAAGCGCACGGACAAGGGTTTTTGCGTCGTTGAGAAGGGGTTCGGTCGTGAGAGCGGCGGGAGAGCGTTGGGCGTGGCCAGAGACCGGGAGAAGTTTGGAAGCGGGAAGGCCGGGTTTCGAAGAGTTGTAACAGACGGGGGAGAGAAAAAAAAAAGAGGAACCTAAAACGAATCGATCTGTCACTGTATTTGCAAGCAGAGCAGATCGAGCTGGTAGCGTAAGACAGCTAGCGTGGCGGCGGCGGGATGGCTGCTGTCATTCGCTCGGCAGATGGATGGGGTGGCTTGGGGTGCCTTCTTAACGCCGAGTGTGGTGGATGTGTAATTGGTAAAGTAGTGTGTGTGGTAAATCAGGAATACGCGAGAGTCGGAAGCTCTTCTTGTTTGGGATGTGGTCTAGACTCTCTCTGGTGGAGCTGTCTCGTCTAATTTGATGCCGTAGCTAGGCAGAATGAGAGAGAGCGGGTGCGTGTGCGAGCGTGAGAGAGGGAGAGAGAGAGAGAGAGAGAAGGGTCGACTCCGCACAATCGTAGCGCGAGTGAATCTCCAACTGCCGACGTGGGGTTGAGCCGCGTTGGTATGAGCGAGGTGATGTATGTAGGCGGAGAGAGAGAGAGAGCGAAGTATTCCAACTTGGAGATGGTGAAGAAAGCGAGGGGGAAGGGGGGAGGGGAGGAGGGGTATCACGTTCAGACGTCCGAGAGGTAAATCTTGGAAGGGAAAGGGTGGAAGAGGAAGGGAAAGAGAGATAGAAAAAAGGAAGATAAAAAAAAGGAAGAGAAGGAATGGGTGGAAGAAAATTGTTGGGACGGAGGACGATGGACAAAAGAGCAGCAGCAACAGCAGCATGGCGGTATCTATCACATAATAGACTCAACGTAGGTAGGCAAGGCAATAATAAGGTAGGTAGGTACCTTGCCTTTCTCTCACACTCACACTCACACTCACTCCCCTCCCCTCCCCTCCCCTGGATGGATGGATGGATGGGCATTTCCTCGTAACTACGACGTGGGGAGGGGGCAGAAGACGTTACAGAATTGCAGACTGATCCGTCAGTGTGCTTGCAGTGAGTGGTACTTGGGAGCCGCAGCATTGGCCAGCGGGGTTGCCAGGTACTAAGCTGAGGGAGGGGAGGGGGCTTTGGGCACACTCACTCACTCACCCGAGGCCTGGGTTTGCTGCGCCGGGCCGGAAGAGTAAGTACACTAGGTAGGTAGGTAGTGGAGGGCAAGGGCGCAGGTCAGGCAGGCCCCACCCACCGCCAACAGACAAACCGTAAAGAGAAACCGAAGATACAACATTCGCAATACACCAGTGTAGAGGAACAGGGATGGTACAGCGAGAAAGGCGCCGGCAAAGAGAAGAGAAGAGACGCCGGCCACGGGGAAGTAAACTAAGCTCGCAATCTTGAGCAAAATGCGGATAGGATAAATAGCCTTCACCATGCCCCGCCACATCGTCCCGTGTATCCGTACCTACCTACCCATTAACCTACGCAGTATCCGTAGACTACCGAGGTATCTACCTACAGTACCTACAGTACCTACCTATTTCACTACCGCGTAAGCTTGCGGCTCACGCTTCTTCTGCCACGTTTTCCGTCTGTCCAAAAACCCAGTTGCTGCTATTTTGGGGCTTTCTTATTTCTCCCCTTTTCAGCAGCTGCATCGCGTTGCTCTCTCTCTCTCTCTCGCGCGCGCGCGCGCGCGCTCACGACAGCCCGAGCTACATAGTAGCTCTCTGCACCTTTTCTGTCCTGTGTTTAGTCATGTTAGGTAGGTGTCATTGAGTGAGAGGCCATATGATCCCCGTCCAGTCACCATCGTTTTCCCACCCGTCACTATAAATGGACATCATCTCGTCCCAGACCCCAAGCCTTCAACCGCTTCCGGTGTCTATTGTGGCTTGCTCGACGGGGATTCATCACGAATCATGTGGCAGCACTTAAACGACGTCGCGAAAGCCACACCATACGGTGTGTGCAACGGGGATTAGGGGTGTTTTTTTGTTTTTTATTGAGATGCTGGGTTTAGTTAGGTTCCCGCCAGGGCCGCCTTTTCTTTTCTCTCCCTCAGGAACAGGCACGGCTAACCACTACTCCTGGGATGGAAAACCTTTGCTCCTGTTCTCACACCCTGCCCTCCCTCCTTTAATTACAGCAAAGAGGGCTTCGGGTGCCTGCCTGCCTGCCTGCCTGCCTGCCGTCCAGCCGTCCTCATTTCCCCCCTCCTCTCCAGCCTTCGGCGTCCGCCAGAACCCCGAACCCTCCCACCGGGTCGGTTAGCCAGCCCGCCAGTCGTCTATCTGTCCGGATACGGTCTTACCTGATATCGGGGGTTTTTCCCCCTTGTCTCACCTCCTGGCCACCCAACACAACCCCGGCCCTGGACACCCTCACTTCTGTCAGGTCTGCAACCCTGGCGCGGTATTATGTGCGAGGGAGAGAGGCACGCAGCGAATCACGTCGCCCGAACCGGCTTGACAGGCCCCCCATATCGCCCGCCCGTGCGGCGCCTTTCTGCAGCACATGTAATGTATCTAGGTACGGCCGTACGTATGCGCGCGTGCGTGCGTACCTTGATCAATCTTCCCCTTCATCCCCCCCCCCCCCCTCGGTCCTTCTTTTTCAACGAACGTCCTCCTTCCTTGCCCCACGTCCGTCTCCGCGTCGCCGCGCTTCATCGTTCACCAGTTCAAAAGCGCGCGCGCGCAACGCTGAGAAGGAGGGCGGCTCCCGTCGTTGATCCAGCTGCAGGAAACACGAGACGGACAGACTTGGCCACCTGCACTGGGCAACGCCCTCGTTGCCGCCGCCGCCTGACATATAAAGCGATGACCAAACCTTTTGCGGGCTCGGACGGTTTCGCGCGCAACGGAGCACGGGATGACCCTGGGACAAGGGTTGCGTGATGTTACGAAGCACGGGACACAGGCGCAGGCTTAACTCGCCGTCTGTCGCTATCTTTTTCGCTTCGCACTTTACCCGCCCTCTCCTTCTTGCTCAACTCGCCAACTTGCCGTAGTCCTACCTCCCGAGCCAACCGGGGGGCGGATGAGAAGCACTGACGAGTACCTGCAGAAGCGCATGCCGACTCGCCGGCCTGAGCCTGCCCGGAAATAACCTCAGTTTGTGGGCCGCATTGCCGGCTATTGACGTGATGGTCCCCCATCAGTGATATAGCACCGCTCTTAATGAACACGCCCGTCCCCGTGTATGAAGCTATGGTAACAGCTTATTACCACGTCTCTTCCGCCGACGTTTTCGTAAGCTCTCTCTCTGCGTGTCTAGCAAAGCACGGCGAGAGGGCTGACGGCCGTCCCGTCCGGGGGAGGAGACGGGGGGGGGGGGGGGGGTTCGACCGTTGGAACCGAGCAATGCCGGTGGAGACAGATATCTCGGGGAGGAGGGAGAAGCAGAAGAAGAAGGGAAGAAGGAGGACGAGAAACGAGAGAGAGACAAGGCGGGGCTTCCTCAAACCTGCAATCCCACAAACCAGCCCCACTTTTGGGACGAAGCAGAAACCTCTCGGAGGCGCCGGCGCCGCCGGCACTTCCTTGTAGATCCGCGGTGTCAACGACAACGTCGAGCGGATCGGCCAGCTCGTTCGTTCGTTCAAAACATAAAATCCCTCCTTCGTGAGGTTAGATATACAGCTGGTCGTGCCTTCTGCCCTCGCCCCCCCCCCCCTTCGCTTTTGAGTTCCGTCGCAATATGTTTCGATGAGACCCGTGACGTCGCTCACATGGTAGGAAAGGGGGACGAGAATAAAATTTAAGTTAGAATTAAAACTTGTTAGGAAAGAAAAAAAAATAGAAAAAGACCTCGCTCCTGACAGGGCGGCCCTTATTAGTATAACAATAACCGGGGGGGGGAAGGAAGGAAGGAAGGAGACGACGGCCATCGACGCCAGGCATGCCTGCCTGCGGGTTCGTCGTTTTCGGACGGATTGAGAGTTGTGTGAATAAAGGTGCGCCGCATGCCGCAGGGCCCAGGCAAGGTGGGGTTTCGAAGGAAGAACAAAGCAAAACGGGGGGGCGACGGTCCTTCCCTCCCTCTCCATCTCAGTGTCATGCAGCCAGCCGGACTCTAATGAGCTTTGGCCAAGGAGAGGCCCGCCATCGCCCGCCCTGAGGCAGGCGGCGTCGCTGACGGCATCTGCTGGCCCGACAGGATTGGCGGGATGCATTTCCTCGCAGCATACGCAGTATGTGCAAAAAGGTTGCAATTTCTTTTCAAGATAGAATAAAATAAGATAAAACCCCCAAGATTCACCTGCGAAGCTGTGGAATGCCCAGACTTTTCAAACGATGCCTTCCCTCACCAACCAAGGCCATCACATTACTACGTGTGATGGGTAAGTATAAACTCTCCCTAACAAGTAGGAGTTGTGTGAAGTTGTTACCCATGGATTGTGAGACTCTCACTGGCCAGATTTATGCTGGATGTGCACAGTAACCAAGTACATAGTGCTGACATAATTGAAAAAGCTCGGGCCATCTTTACCTGATGAGGGGGGTTTAAACTTTGGCCCGATACCGTAAATGCCACCACATCAAGATACCAACAGCTGGTAGTTGGTGATTGGGGGGGTGGCTGACTGCCGCCGCCTCGAGTACGGGATACCCGTCAGCCCTAGGCACTAGAGATGGAACGGCACTCTAATGGCGCCCATCCCGTCGTTAAGCAAACTCCGAAACCCAGACTGGCAAATGAAGGGTAAAAAAAGAAAAAGAATAAGCAGAAGAAAAAAAAAGAAAGGATGTTTCATCCCGTGTCGTTAGCGAGAGGCCGGCAAGATGGGACGGTTCAAACAAACGATAAACACCTGGCATCTCCACCGTCCCCCTCTCGGTTGGCTTGTGGGCTGGATTGTAAATGCCGCCGTCCTACAAGGGAAGGCTACCTATACCTATATCCCGCCGGTACCCCCTACCTAGGGAAAGTCGTACACGTAGCAGACGCCGACGACGGCGGCAGCACCAGCCCACACAAGACACAACTCAAGACGACTGAGCGTAGCAGCACGCATGGAACGGGAGGGGGGAGGGGGGAACACGCATTTGTCATGCAACGGTCCAAGCGACCAAGCAGGCAGAGAGAAGTGAGAGAAGGGTGGGGGTGGGGGAGGAGAATGGCGAAAGGGAAGAATACCCTTGGGGGAACATAGGCAAGATGGACCAACCCCCGTTTCATGTCTGTCTCAAGAAACTCAACACCACGATATGCCCAAGAAGTCATCATCATCATCACTCCGTCCACCACACCCGGGTCCCGGGTGGGGCGGGCACGGCGCCCTCCCCCCCTCCATCACTCCGTTTCTCGCTCCGCCTCGTTCTCTCTCTCTCTCTCTCTCGATCAAAAGACAAGGGGGCGGAAGGGAAAACAAGAAGGAGATTAACGGCTGCAGGCGACTGGACGGGAGTCGATGTGCCCGACTCGGCGCCCCTCCTCCTCCTCCACCACCTCCTCCTGTTCCTCTGATTCCTCATGTTCGTCTGTGCGCGCGTCAACTATTACTCTAACGAGCTTCTCTCCCCCCCTCTTCTCCACGATTTCCCAATGTCAGGGTTATCGCGTTGCATGTTGTAAATCACACAAGTTTCTGTGGGAGGCCGCCCGTCAACCACACGTAGGTACGAAAAAAGAGAAAGAAAAAAAGAAAGAAAAAAAGAAAGAAAAAAAAAAGTTCAAAACAGGCCGTCTAGTCTGTTTGTCTAGATCGTGCCGTCACGTCCCAGAGATCCCCGAACCCCACCAGTAGAGAGAACAGCGCGCCCGGGACCGCCCCCTTCACTTACCCCGTCTGCAACATCCCCTCTCCACTACGCGGGCATCAACTTCGCCTAGACCAAGGGATCGAACGGGGCGCAGCACACGGATCATAACGGGTCAGGCAATGGACAGGAGGAAATAAGCTTCGTCACATGGGCCCGATTTGTTCGACCGACTTGCTCTGCGCATGAGCTGGGCCAGGATATAATTCGTAGCAGCAAGGTACATGGAATTTTTTGCCTTTCTTGGCCGCGGCCAGAGATAGTCTGGACTGTATTTCCCTCTTCTCAGGCCCCTCAAGGCCAAGTCCTACCGACATACAAGCCAACGCTCGCTCGACTCGACCCAGTGTCTCGCCGTATCGGACCATGTCATTGCGGCCCAAAGTCATCAAGCCAAGCCCACATCTGAACCCAGATCCTTCCCCCTAATTGTGAGGGTTCGCCTCACTTCCACCCCATCAGATCGCAAGCTCATATCGGACGTGTTAGAAGAAGAAGAAAAAAGTGAAAGACTCTCAACGCCGATCCATATGCCGTCATAGAGTCGCAGAGGTAAACGGGTAAAGAAGAAGAGACCCCCGTCCGTAATAGGTACTAATAATTATCGTCGAGATATGGTGGTGAGAATGTACAATACGCGTCAAGGTACGCCGAGCCGGCAGTGGCGCCGGCTGGGGTAAAAAAAAAAAAAAAAAGAGAAGAGAAAATTGAAGAAAAAGGAGCTTCACATTTGTTCTTGAAACCTCGAGGCGGAGCCCCGAGAATCCCGAGAACCGTCCTGGGACGGCAGAGTCCGGCCGATAGGGTCCCGTGCCGGAGGCGGAGACGGTGATAAAGAGGCGTTGGGATCCGCAAACGGGGCCGACTCCGTCACCGGTGTCCGGGCCGGGGACTCCTTGAAGACCACAACCCCGCTCTCCGGTCTCATGGGCGAGCCGAGTGCGAGGCGCGGGGATTGTCCGTCGTGGCCGCCGGGGTCGAAGAAGGCTCGCGAGTCGCGGTAGTAGACCGATTCGTCATCGTTTGCGCCACCGCCGAAGGGTGCAACAGGCGCGGCAATATCGCGGGGATCCGTGTAACCGTCGCCGCCGGATTGCAGTACCGAGGGCAGTTTCCTGCCAGACACGCGGACGAAACCCCGTTCGCCGGTTTCCGAGGGTTCGCTGGCCCGTCTCGAGTGCTTCCGAGCTGCGGCTGCTGTGCCAGAGCCGACTCCAGCGGCACTGCGGCCATACGATAGGGACCGCTGGATCATTCCCCGGCTGCCGCCTTCCGGGCCACTGGAGCCGGTGAGGATGCCGCGCTTGCCCATGCTGGCCTCGCTCAGACGGAGACGTCCGCCCGAGTTCCTTTTCCAGCGAAGGGCAAGGAATACCAACACCACCAGAAAAGCCGCGCCGGCTAAGCTGCCAACGACGCTGCCCACAACGGTTGAGGTCGGCGTAGGCTCGCCGTCGCTGCCGGAATCACCTGACGAGGTCGTCGGTGACGTCGGTTGGGCGACTCCTCCGCCGCCAATGACGCCAGCAGCTCCGGTCCCCGTGGCGCTCGCACCCAGCGTCGACGAAGCGCTTGTGGCAAAAGTGGTGGTGCTCAATCCGCTCGACGTCCATGTCGAGTCAGAAGCCGAGCTCCATGTTGAAGAGAGGGATGAAAGTACTGCAGACGTTACGCTAGTTGTGCCAGAGGAAAGATGGCTCGATAAAGTGGTTGTGGTAGAGACAGACGTTGAAGAGGAGTTTGTTGAGGTAAGGAATGCTATAGTCGGTCAGCTACTTCGTCCTCTGCGAGGGAAACAACGGCGGGGCAAGGTTACGACGTACGAATTGTCGAGTTCGACTGTCCACTCAAAGATGAGTAGAGTGACGAGGCTGGCGCCGAGGGTGCCAGCGTGGTGGTTAAAGGATTGGACGTCAGGGAAGTGTCCTGACTTGCGGAAGAGCTTATCGATGAAGGCGTCGTCGCGGCTGGCGTCGACAGAGTTGTATCGCTCGAGATACTGGGAGACTGAGAGGCCGAGTCGCTGGTGGCCGACGGCGAAAGCACCGCCGGAATTGACGAGTCAAGGGCGGCACTGATGGTGGCTGCGGCATCCACTGTGATGGATGTTGGGTAGAGAGTTTGCAGTTCGATGGGGAGCCCAGAGGCATCTACTATTTGGATGACCGAGACGGTCTGGACGACTGTTTTCGGACCCTGGGTGGTGGAGGGTTGGGCGTCGGTGGGGGCGGCGACGTCGAGTTGTCGATGCTGATGAGCATTCTCGGGGGTGACGGCGCGTTTGTTGTGCAGATGGTAATGATTGTGGTGGTAGGAGCGGGCCTGGGGGAGTGAAGGCCCGCGCGGTGATTTAGTCATGGCGTGGATGGGGTGGCGTAGTGCCTAGAGGCTGAGCTACCGGCTCCTTCTGGTTGGTCCTTTTTTTTTCTCTTTCTTTTGCGTGTTGGATCAACTGGGGGAGGCGAATCAGGCCGTTGGTGGCGGTGGTGCTCGTTACGGGCGAAGCAGACAAAGATAGAACAAGGTAGCGAGTGACTGATGCTGGATCAACGAGTGTGGTGAGGGAGCGAGTGTGTTTGGTTGGGAAGTTGTCGATCTATGCGAATTCCATTCTTGATGTCTTTCACAGCACAGGTACGTCGTCGATGACTGGCATCGTCTGGGTGGTGTGATGTGTCCCTGCAGCGGGCCGCGAATGCGAAAATCGTCCCCTCAGGCTCTCGTTCTCGTTGGTTCCTGCACTTTACCCGGTGGTCTATGGTTCCTGTGTGGGTGTGGGATGCGGCGCTGCGGTGAGCTGGTTTGCTGGATCGAAGGGCGGAAAACAAGTGAATGAAGATGGCGAACCAGGGAGTCGGGGGGGGGTACGTAATGTGTCGTTTCAGCCGTTTCTCGTCGTTGGTGGGCGAGATCCTTTGTCTCCCTTGCATCTGCTGGTTCTCATGGCCGATGGATCAGGAGGATGGCATGGCGGCGCTCGTGTATTTGCCAGTCAGTGGTTGGAGGGGGGGAAAGAGGTAGGCAAAAGAGAAAAAGAAGGCAGAAACTATCTGGCGGGTGGAGTGAGCAGGCTCGACGATAATAATAAGCATCGGGGGCCCGAAAGGTAATGGCTCTAGAAACGGCAGAGCGAGAGCGAGAAACAAAGAGAGAGAGAGAGCGAGAGAGACAAGCAAGGTTCCGTACAGAGTGCATGGCAAAACAAGCAACCCGGCCGGTCCACCCAAGATGAGCAGCGCTTCGACACCCTCCTCACGTCGACGTTCCTCCCCCCCCCAGAGCGTGTGGGCATTTGGCAGTTACTCGCAGATGGCAAGATTTCGATAATCTCGCTTGAGGTTGGCGGGTGGCTGCTAGCTGGGTGACGCTGTGTCCTATTGGCCAACCAAAGGCCGGCAGGGGTTATGGTAAGCAGATCCACTATCCACTATCACGGTCGGGGACAGGGGGCCAGGGGGTAGGGACGTTTACTACTAGAGAGGTGCCCACCTTGTTGGAACTGTGGCTATTTTTTCTTATGTGGTGCTTGCGCTTGTGCCTGTGCCTGTGCATGTACCAGTAATTGGGCTGGAGGTCTAACGCCTTCCTTGCCTTTGTCTTCCTGACCAGCCGAGACTTCTTCACTTTGCTGAATACGGACGCCTAGCGCGGCGCTGGGAAAGCTTCACACAGTCCATTGTCAAGGTTGCAGCTGCTAGGTTTCGACGTGGGAAGCCAACGACTGGACGAGGATGAACAGTTTCCAAACAAAACCCAGCAGAACAGAACCTCCCGAGTGAACCGGAGGTAACTGGATACTACAGTACCTGTCTCGAGCAATGAGGTGTGGTAGGCAGGTCAAGATGAGATGAAATTGAACGATACATGGGACGAAAGGAAGAAACGAAAGAGGTACATGCATCTAGTAAGCAACATCGAGCATACGAAGATGGCAAGACCCAACCCAAGCAAGCACCCAAGCAAGTATCCAGTAGCAGGCAGGCAGGTAGGCAGGAATGGCCCGCATTGCGCACTACCTACTTACATACAATACAGTACGGATACATACCTAGTAGGTACATCGTACTTCAGTGCCCATGCGCGCTTCCCTGCATTGCTGGGCTGGAGGCTCGTGCGTGGGTAAAGAGCAGCCAATTCAAAACGATACACAGCACACTGACGTCCTGTCCTGCGTGTCATGGGCGCCTCACCCAACAGGCTAGGAGAGGTCCAGACCAAAAGATCACCATCGGCCCTACGAACCATGACGGGATTCCTCGACGCCGCCAGGACAACAAGCCATATTTATCATGTTTCATTCGTCAGCGAGTGTTCATGTCCCCCTTCGAACGATAAAAAAAAGCCCCCCCCCCGAGGCGCAAACCATAGAATAGGAGCTTCGAGCCGCTCCCCAACAATACGAACAGAACAGACCATCTCGACAGAAATAAGCAACTTTGGTCCCAGAAGCAAGTTGGCTGTGTCTCGCCATGCCATGCCATGCCCTGCCAGCAACGGTCTGTCTGCATGCTCTCCTCTCGCCCATTTGATGACCTTGGCTGACTGTACCACGGGTCGCCGTTCCGCACCACACTCGGGTCTGTCTTCCCATCTCAGTCCTCTCCGTCTTTACGACAGACAATGCATTGTCCTTAGCCCGAGAAACGAGACGTTCGTACCCAAGTACGGACGCACTAGGCGGGAGACGTGGCGTTACGCAGCACCTCAATGTTTCGCGCCATCGAACTCCGTCACCTCGTATTTGTTTCCCAGAAGCCTATGGCTAACCGTTCCGACATTGTTCCTTGGACCCTTCTGCAAGCTGCCAGAAGCCGTTGCTATCTTTGTGACGGCGCATTTGCCGCGCAGCATACGGTGCGTCGTGTGTGCATATATATTTCCTGTCCATGGCATGGTCCTGTGCCCATTTCGTCGACGTGGGGACGTGGGGCTCTTCCTTCGAACGTGTCGCAATGCATCAAGGTAAAAGGATACATCTATATCCAGGATGAGAAACGCTCGCAGGGGCACGTACCCGCACCCGCACCTACACGAAATGAGCAGTGTACGTTCATTGCCTGTTGCTGCATGCAACCTCGTTCAATCCGCTCCAAGGTCGCCCCGGACAGTCAACTAGGCCCTCGAGGTGTCAGAGGGACGTTTGGCGTGCCAGAACACCCATCCCATCGAGAATAAACTGCCGCAGCGGCCAAACGACAGAAGTACTACGCTGGCAATCGGTTCTGGCGGAGGGCTCGATCTCGATATCTCTTAGCGTACGTGCGGCAGACACAACTCATTGTCTCTCCGTCGGGGGAGGCCGCTAGATGGGACAGGGTGAAGGCTTGGCGGGCCCGGCGATCATGGGACGAATTTTGTTTCCATCAAAACAAACACTGGGGAGCCCTTGTCCTGTCCTGCCCGTCATTGTGAACCCCCGTCCTATCCATCTATCATTCCGTGTGCCCCCTTTTATTTTATCTTCTCGGCCGGCACAGGGGTGCTCTCTTGTGACGCAAGAGACCGATGCCACCCATCGTCTTTTCTCTTCTCTGCCCAAACCCCGCCGCTGCGTTCACTGCCTCGTCGACAATGGGTCTTTCTGGAGACGCATCCACGGTGCGGGTTGTCGGTCCTCATCCCGTTGGGGCCGTCGCCCACAGGACTCATTGTCGTGCTGGTAGTGTATAACTAGCGATGGCAGCTCGGGAGATACGTACGCTGTTTTAGTGCGTCTCAGGAGGCTCTTAAACCCCGGGATGCCTATAGTAGTTTACATCTGTTAACGACAGCTCAACGGACATCATGTTCGGAGAGAACATGCTGCTTGGGGTTGGAGGGCACTCGTCAAACGGGCCAAGGTTTCGCGTCCCTTCACGACTACATAGTACGTGATTATCTTTTAACCTCCGACGGACGCAGAGTGGAGCTGGATGGTGCAGAGGCCTGCCAGCTTGGCCTGGGCAGTCTAGGGGAGCGGACATGGAGATATTCGTTCTGCCAAAATCTGCTGTGTAGGCGCCGTGTATCCGTACAGCATAGGCATCTATCGATCACATTGACAGACATATCCACCCACATCACACGGTGTCCGTCCGTCCTACACGCGCTGGCGGTCACGGCCGACTAGCCCTGACCTTCGTTCCCAAGACGACGGACGCTGGGCGGGAAAGGCTCGCATCACCACAAGGCGCACGGAAGGCTACCGTCCCTCCTCGTTGCAGCCCCTAGCGCGGTGCTTGTCGAGGCCAGGCAGCTCGCCATCTCACTTACACGATGCCCTCGCGCCCCGGTTTCGCTAGAAGAGAGGGACTGGCGCGGGCTACTAAGCCAATACAGAACTGCCGATGCCATCTGGTCTTCCGTGGTTCCGTGTACCTTGGCATGATGCAGACAAGGTCGACGGGTAGCCGGGGCAAGCCGGGGGGACAAATATCCCGGCGATTTTTTTGCTAGTGGGCGGGCAAACGACCGGGGGGCAAGAGAAGTTCAATCCAACCAACGCCGCAAGGCAAGGCGATGCGACGGAACGAGACACTGGACGACAACGCCGGGGGGTCCCTAAACCAATCTGTAATCTCCCGTCAGCTCTTCCCCTCTCTGCTGCCCGGATTGGGGAAATGTGCCGCGATTGTTCGACGGGACCTCGACGTCAGCGAACCGGATTTTCAGAGGAACCAGCGCCAAGGGTCGGAGATGGCATTGAATTAAACTCAAAACAGCGTGAGATTAATACTCTATCGCAAAGACGGCTTCAATCGATGCAGGGCGTGGGACGAGGTGCCGGCGCCGGCACGAAGCAACAACAATAAGAAAAGGCATTTTTCGTCTGTTGTTGATGTTCTTGTTGTTGTTGTTATTGTTGTTGTTATGGCTTGATTGCTCGAGTGCTTGTTTTGCCCGTTCGCATTAGTTTCTATCAAAGCACGGATAGAGTTCGTGCAGCGTCGCACCAGCATCTCTCGGCGGCAAGCAGGGCCACGATACCTAGTGCGTTCGAGGTGCCTGTACGGCCCGGCCGATGCTGCCGTGGCCTCGAGGCAGTTCCCTTGGCTTTGCGGTTCTGGGAGGACAAAGGCTCGAGGAGGGATGAAGGGCCATGTCATGGCGATATGGCCAATACAACGTGTTGTGTTGTGTCGTGCTCGGTCGAGAAAGAACAGGAGTCGCTGGAGAGGCTGCGGCGACCGCCTGTTTCGAACACCGGCAGAGAGCGTGTCGTCAACCCCCTGCCATTGCAAGCACCGTCAGCCAACCGCAGCTCGGCGCGTCTTGTCTTCGGCAGAGTGGCTGACGCAAGTACAGACAGAGTCAGCGTCCCTTCGATGAGTGGCCGCGTAGGCGAAGAAGTGGCAGCGACGGCGGCTCTTTCCCTTTCCTGGCCAAAGTATCCATACATACATACATACCTATACTGCCTTACACCCCCGTAAGTCAGGAACCTAGGAATCTGCCTCGCCCCAAGACGAACGTTCTTCGAGTACCCAAGGTACCTACCTACCTACCTACCTACCTAGGTATGCGTACGTCTTCCAGCTAGGTAGCCGCCCGGAAAACAGGGCGCAGCAGCATTGCGCAACCCAACCGCAGCGTCACGCATTTCGCTCGTTCTGCGTATTCAGCACCCGCACAGCGCCGCAAACACCCCCCCGGTGTACCTACCTACCTACCTAGGCAACACCGTACGGCAAGCTCCACCAAAAAGCTTTATCCCTACCTTAGCAAAAGGTCACCTTATCACGCTCGCCTGGACCAGTCGGTTTCTTGCTACAGGTCGAACCAGCAAATGTCAAAACCCACCCGGCTTTCTTCTCGATACCCAATCGGCCGTGACCGGTCCCTAATCAACTTTATAACGGCCTGCCTGTTTGTCCGCTGTATATCTGGCCAGCCCAAGTCTATCTTTTCTTTACCCCTAATGCACCGCTTCCGAGACTTACAGCTCTGAGTATACTTTGTCGCCTGGACGCGGAGTCGCTCGCTCTCTAGCTCGTCGCCCCCGACCTTTACCCCTCTCTCACCACACCCCTCGTACGCCTCAGGATTTGACCTCGAGATTTGACGTCATGGCCGGGTACTCCTACGACGGATCCTCGTCTTCGGCCGCACCACCGCCGCCCTACTCCGTGACCGCCTCCGCTTCCGCTTCCGCTTCCGGCTCCGGTAACTTCGGATCCACCTCTTCGTCCCTGTTCGCGCCGCCCCCGACTACCGCCTACGCCGCACACGGAGACTCTCACGCCGGCCCTTCTTCGGGCCTCACCTCCGGCGGCTACCCCTCGTCACCGCCCGATCACCTCGGCATCCTGGACTCCAAGTGGCGCCTTGCCGATCCTAGGTCGTCTTCGGCTCACTCACTTGCCCCGTCCATCAAGGATCGCGATGGCATCACCCGCCGGACCCTGCTCGTCATCTACATCCACGGCTTCTACGGCAACGAGTCGTCGTTTCGCTCCTTCCCGGCTCATGTCCACAATTACCTGAAGGAGGCGCTGGCCGAGACTCACGTTGTCCACTCCAAAATTTACCCCCGTTACAAGACCTACAAGGCCATCGACGTGGCTCGGGACAACTTCAGCCAGTGGCTGGAGCCCCACGAGTCCGACTCGACCGATGTCATCCTCGTCGGTCACTCTATGGGTGGTTTGCTTGCAGGAGAGGTTGCCATGATGGTGCGAAGCCCAACCCGGCCATGATTCACGGACTACCGAAACTGACCTTGCTACTAGCCTAACCGGCACCCGTATAGGCGCCAGCCGTATAAGCACCGCATCCTCGGCACTATTTCCCTCGATTCGCCGTTCCTGGGGCTTCATCCCGGCATCATCGTGGCCGGTATCTCGAGCTTGTTCAGGCCGGCATCACCAGCCGAGGAAAAGCACGACCAGTTGGATGCCTCGTCAAACTACTTGAGTCCCAATAACTCGACTCTGGCCAGCCCCAACCCGTCCATGTCCACTCTGGAGACGACCAGCTCCCTGGGCGCCGAGCTCTCTCCTCACCCAAGTAACTCGCCGTCTCTGTCCTCAAACGGGCCGCCGCAACGGCCCGACCCCACCTTCAATCCGCCTTTCTTCAACGACCTGAATTTGAAAGACCGCTCCTTCATGAAGCGTCTGGGTCACTTCGCCAAGAAGCACAGCCACGAGGGAATCTGGGACGCCACCAAGAACCACGTCATGTCTCATCTCGAGTACGGCGGCTGTCTAGCAGACTACCCGGGCTTGAACGCCCGATACAACAAACTCCGCGCCATGGAGAGCGTCGACCCACTGCAGCACATGGGCGACGGCGCCAACTACGGAAACGACGTGAACAAGCCACCTCCCACCAGGGTGCGGTTCGTCAACTACTACACCCTCAGCACGGGAAGGCCGAAGAAGCCAAAGACGCCGGACTCGTCCAAGTCGCCAGAATCTCCAGCGTCTCCGGGGGAGAGGTTCGTCGCCGCCCCCAACAATACTCTTGAGGTTAGCTCTCAGCTATCGCCCGCCGCGGCATCAACGCCCAGGATCTCTGTCGAGGATTCCGACGATGCTAAGAGTATGGAATTTGTGGAGCCGATCCCGATGGAGGACGTGGACGAAAAGCTTTCAGTGCTCCATGAGGAACAGCAGGCGAGGTTTGGCCACGAGTCCACGGAAGCCTCAAAGTCAACGAATGCGCTTCGACGCGGCCAGTCACAAGACGCGTCAGAAGCAAAAGGCAAGGAAAAGGAGACGCTGGACGATGGTGCTACTCCTCGCGAACCTCCACCCATAGCTGAACAGAGCAACGTGGCTGCTTCCGAGAAAGGTGGAGACCAAGAGGCGACCCCTATAGGCGACGTGGTGGACGAGCCGGAACTCCCTCCCATCCCCGACCTGCCCGAGCAACCGACGCCCCCTGATCTGGATAGGTATACGGACAAGGACGCCCGGAAGCAGGCCGAGAGGGAGGGTAAGCGGGCACAGAAGGCTTATGAAAGCGCCGTCAAATCCCGGGACAAGGCCATCAAGGAGCGCCAGAAACTCGTCGAGAAGCGCCGCAAAAAGGCCGAAAAGGAAGCCCAGAAGGAGGCGCAGAGGATCGAAAAGGAGGAACAGAGACTGCAGAAGGAGGAGCAGAAGAGGATGCAGGAAGAGGAGGCCGCCAAGAAGAAGGAGGCCAAAGAGGCCCAAAAACAGGAGACGCAGGCCGAGGGCGAGGCTCGCAGGCTGGCGGAGGAAGCCCTGCGGATGGAGAAGGAGGCCCGCAGACTGAGGGGAGAGCCGCTTGAGCCCGAGCCCGAGGCTGAAGCCGAGAAGCAGCCCGAGCGTGAGGGTGTCGCCGGGACCGAAGCTCACATCGCGGCAACGATTATTGCCGCAGCCGCAGTCGGAGCGCCGGCTTCGGTCACGGCCCAGGCAGACAGGCCGCCGGCCGCCGCGGCATCTTCGTCGACGGGCGGCGGCACCAGCTCCTCCGCGGCGAGGCCCAAGGCGGCGGCACCAGCAGCAACGGCGGACGCGAGCAAGCCCAAGAAGGAACGCAAGTTCTGCACGCTGCCGCGCAAGGCCAACGGCCGTCGGGACGAGACATGGGTACCCGTGACCATGGAGGGCATGGACGAGGTCGGCGCCCACTGCGGGCTGTTCCTTCCCGGGCCGCATTACGACGGGCTCATCGGCGACGTGGGCGAGCGCATCGTGGGATGGGTCCAGGATGACCTCAGCGTCAGGGCGATACTGGAGATGCCATGAGTCGGGGGTGTGGGGG
>MU846332.1:0-39918 GCA_030867225.1 Colletotrichum caudatum
CCCCCCCCCCCCCAGTCAGTTGGTCCCAGTCACTGGCATAGGCCGGCCTGGTTTGGGCCTGACAAGCCGTAGCGGCGGTCCCTTCAAACATGATTGGCGTGTGGCCACGGTGCCGCCTTATCGAGCCTGTCAGAGGCTGAGAAGCTTTTCCAAGGTCCCTACTCGTTGTCTTTCAGTAGCGCAGCTGTCGCGACATCCTTTTCCTTTCCCCCACCGCCCATCCCAGCAGGCGCGACACCGTCGCTGTCACCGTCGCTGTCACTGTCGCTGGTGCTGGCGCGAGAGCAGCTTTGCCCCGAGGAGTTGGAGGCTTGTATGGTGCCTTGTCGGTCAGTCAGTTCTCGCGGGTGCGCGTGCGCAAGCCGTGTCTTGTCTTATTACCGATGTGCGTGTACGTAGATAGTATGTGTCTGTGTGACCCGATGCATCCTTCACACATGCGCCCCCAACCACTGGCGTCAACATGCACGAAAAGATAGTATATAGATAAAGATGTAGTGCAATGCAGGACGGGAGGGGGGGGTAAAGCCAACCAGTGTGGCAGCCGATCCGATGATGCGGATAATAAGGGTTGATATGGGCAGAAGCACACTCTCTCTGCATCTACCTACCTACTTGTACAACACGTACGTACGATTAGATATCTAGCCGACACAGACACAAAAACCGCGCCTCGACAGAATAAGATAGATACACACATGGAAGAGGTCTACTACGTGAATACATAGATGATAGTCATACTACTTACTACTGTACGGATACTAGTAGTAGAGAGAACGGTGGGGTTGCCAGAGTTACGGCGTCCTGGAACGAAGATGAAAGGCTGGATGGAACAAGACGAGGGAAAGAGAACAGGGGTGGGAGAGATACGGTACATAAACTGTCCGTAGGTAGATGGCCATCTCCCCCAGACCCCGGTTCGAGCTGAAGGAAAGGGACCAAAACCAAAGCAGGCAAAGCAGTCTAGTGTACTTACTACCTAGCGGCGGAGGTACCTTCGTTTCGACGTTGGTTTGAAGGAGGTTCCCATTCGCATGCGCACACGACGACGACAATCTTTTCTTCCTCACCATGCCATGCACATCCATGTTCATCGTCCAGTCCCGCCCGCCCCCCGGACCATCCATCCATCCATCCATCCAGCCAGCCTAGACCTACGGATCCTGCCTACTTCGTACACTACCCTACCTCACCTTACCTTACCTTACCTACGGATGCCGAGTAGGTAGGTAGGTAAGGTAGGTAGGTAGGTAGGTAGGTAGGTGTACCTAGGTTACCTACCTGCCTACCTACTTCCCTGCCTGCCATTCCTACTTAACCAAAAGTCCACCCACCCTTTGGAAAATTTCACCTTTTTTTTTTTTTCCCTGCAGATTTTTTTTCTCCAGCCCCCAGGCCTTCTTACCCTGCTTCATTTCCCTTTTTTGTTACGGCGGATAATAGTGTGTATCCCCAACTTGCTGGTCCAAGGGGTCTATCTACTACGAAAACAGCCATCCAACCAACCAGCCAGCCAGCCAAACCATCCATCCATTCTTCTCTCTATTTAATCCTTTCAGCCAGCCTCTGCTTCTCCATCCTCCCTGTTCGTTCCACGCATACTCATCCCCCTACCTCTCTCTATTCGAAACTTGGGGACGGGATCCCCGACCGCTGGGTGCGCGGACTATTTGTTGTCTCTTAGTATCCATCTCTTCGTCCGAGTGTGGGTGCAAAGTCCAACGGCCGACGCAACCAACAGACAGAGAGACTGTCCAAGACCAACAGACACAGACCTGACCTGACCAGACCAACCTTGCCGGCGATAGCTATCAAAAAGCCAACGGCATAACGCAGCCAGCCGTCAACACACCTTTCTCCCCCGGAGAATCCACCCTCAACCGCCGTCGCCACCACTATACTCGAAACCTAAAGGCCAACAACGAGCAACGTGCGGTAACGTTTACTCGCCGTGCCCATCGTCAGAGTTCCGTCGAGCTCCCCGCCTCCAGAGGATATATAGAACGAACCGTCGGTCCATGTTTCGGCCCCTTCTACGTGACAGGGTTCCTCTCGCTCTTCACACACACACACACACACACACACACACACACACACCAGCATCCATCCCTCTCGAGTGACCGACCAATCCATCAAGGCCTGCCAATGCCGGGCCCTCCCACGCCGCGCTTATCGTCTGTCGCCAGCTGCCACCACTAAAAAGCCAACCACCCCCAACCTTTTTATATTATTCTTACTATTATTCTCTCCGAGTTGCAGCCAATCGAGCTGCCGTTATTATCCCCCCCCTGCCACCGGCGCTTCCCTCACCAGCAGTTCGAATAAGGCGCTTATCACTGGCGAAGCGGAGCGTCCTTCGCCCAGCACCACAGTACTAAGCCAGCCTAACCAACCCGACCCACGATCAAACTGTACCGACCCCGATTGACCCGGCAAGCCAATAAGATGGAGTCGCAGCACCACATGGGCATCCGCGAGCTCAACGTGAGCAACTGGCACTCGCACAATACCCTTACCGACACCCTTAACCATGCCGTTCCAGCCATCAAGACAAGTGCAGGTGAGAGAGAGCCAGCCCACTTTCCTTCGTGTCTTGCTATACATATATGTCTTGCTTTTGAGCCTCTCCCTTCGTGTATTCCCTCCACCCTTTGTCTTTGGCATGTGTCGCCGACAGTTGAGCCGCCACACACCAAAAGCCGTTATCCATCCTTTGTGTAACACCGTTCCTGCGCTTGGGCAAGTCGTTTGGAACCTTCCTCCGGGTGCTTCTGTGCGTCCACTCTGCGCCAAAAGCGCCGAAAGTTTGCACCTCGCCCGGCTCTTCGGCAATTCGGACCAGTCCAGAAAGAAGGTGGACGTGGACATGATCACGCACACCTCATCTCGTCTGAAAGTTTGACAAGCTTTTCATCCTGTCATGCCACACCACACAACCCAGGCCTCATCATCCTAGCGCGGCTCAATTTGCTTCGACCCTTCACGTCATTGATTTAACCTGCCTTCATCGGCACACCTCTCTATCTGACCTACCTCAACGTACTGACAGCTGCCTCAGCATTCTTCACTTTTCTGCGTGCCAATCTGGTCTTGAACCCCTCGGCCATGTCGTCCCCCGTGCTCCAGCCCACGGCCAGTGCTGCTCGCAACAGCCACCGACCCGCAGAACCTTCTCCACTGGCAACGTCTCACACACTTGAGCCTCTCGATGACATTCCTCCCCTGTCTCTAGAGGTCCTTTCCACTCGCGAGGACAAGGCCGAAGCACTGCGCCTCGTCGCCGACTCCATTGCCCAGCAGCGCCAGCAGGCGTCCTACGCGCTCGTCTTCCACCCCGTTCCGCTGACAGGCCTTGCGCTGGCCCTCGCCGTCGCATACCAGTATTCTTACGGCCGCCAACGGGATATTGGTATGGCTCTCACCCTCCTCAGTGGTGTCATCATGTCCTACCTCCTGGCCATCCGCTGGGCGACGGCCGGCTACCTGCAGATAGCCGAGCAGATGTCTTGGTCTTTCATCCGGCCTCACCCGGACGCTTCTCCCGACGAGGAGGACCTGGTGCTCGGCACCCGCTTCGGCTCAGAGATCATCGGCGCTCTCGTCCTGCACCTCGAGCCCGCCATCCCCCTCGCCGCCACCACCTTCAGCAGCAAGCGCAGGAACAAGGCCGGCAGCTTCCGTGGCGGCAAGGGCATCATCCGCGCCTGGACGACCAAGCTCCGCTACCGCGGCAAGGGCGTCGGCACTGACATGCTCGACGAAGCCGTCCGCATCGCCCGGGAGCGCTGCGGCAAGGACGCCGAGGTCGGCTTCGCACTCGAACACGCCAACAGCCAGATGGTGCTGCCCAAGTTCTTCAATGGCACCTTCCGGAAGCGCGAGCGCTGGGCCGCCAAGACGCTCGACGGTGTGCTAGCCCAACGGGACATGGCCAAGAAGAAGAGGTGAACCCCCCCCGGACTCCCTCGCCTTGAGCTGTGTGCTCGGGCCTGGTCTGGAATGGTGCATTTCTCAAGCTGGCATTGCTTGCTGCGGGATTTTTCTTTTTGTGGCGGAATCGTGGTGACGGATTGGATGGCGACGTCGTACGGAACGGTTATACCCCAGGATCTCGTGCAGGGCAAGCAGCCATTCTCGCGGGATCCTTCCTCGTGTCTTTTCAACTTGGTTTTTCTCTCGACAATTTTTTTATTTCTTTCAAACGATACCCCTCGTTAGTGCGGATGCCGGCGGTGTTAAACTGGGTTTGCCCCGCATAAGAGCGAAAGACGGGACGGGAAACATCTCGGTGTTTAATCATCGAGATATGGAGATGGTGACATATACCACACTAGTACCACTAGAATTATAAGGGACGCAGAACGAAGCCCCTCTTCAATCGGCACGCAGGTTTGCGGTCATTATGGTGCTCGTATTATGTCTCTGCGATTCCTTTGCGCGTTGAATCGATCGAGAACTACTGCTCACACTCTGGGCGATATCCTCCCCTGATCCCCAAAATGTCAGCCTTGAGGGCCTTTAAACTCCCGGTTACCAGAGCAAGGCCCAGTTAGCATCCGTCCAGGTCCCCCCCCTCTCGACGTCTAGCCTGCCCAAGCAAAACATATCTGCAGGACCTGTGCCTTCTCTGCCAGTAAAGAGCGGCTCGGTAGCTCAGTCACGCGTTTGATGTCCAAGGCCGGTATCATATAGTCGCCCCTTCCGAGAGAGTTTGGCCATCGAAGCAAAACGAAGCCGCGGTTCCCGCTTCCTTCCATCCCTTTTTGATATCCCTACAACTCATAACCTAGTCATCTTCCCCAATTTGGATATTGAAAATCAATACAAGTCGTACTTATAGCTACTCCTTTGCCCTAGTGCTCTCGCTTGGGAGGCCCTTGACTCCGAATACGCCATGAAACCAGAAAGAATCAAGGAACAAGAAGAGAACAACGCGTTATCAGCCTTTCCGTTGGTATAGGCGCACTGGGTCGCGATGCATTTCTTTTTACAGGTGAGGGCGATCAGTTGCGGCTCGCTGCCGCCGCCGCCGCCGCCTTCCGTTTCTTTGGGTCGACAAAAGTCTCGGGGTCAAACCCATAGATAGGCGTTCCTTTCCGTCTGAGTGCGTGAAGAACCTAGAAACTCGTTAGCATCATCGCTTTACGTACGATGGGGCACCAGCAAGCTGTTGGTCAACTCACGTCATATATGGTGACAGTCTTAGCACGGCGATGCTCAGTGTATTTCACGCAGTCTCCAATAACCTGTCGAGAATGTCAACTGTGGCTCATAGTATACGCCTTGATTCACCGGTAATCCGGGGGGGGGGGGGGGTGAGACTTACACTTCTCAGCCAGGCGTCGAGCGCGGATCGTGCATCGTCGTATATCATGGCAGATATACGCTTGACACCGCCGCGACGGGCCAGACGACTAAGAAAGGTAACAGATTAGCAATCTGTGGCGTTTCAACTGCAGAAAAAGAATAGCGCAAGAGAGGGCGGTTGGGTTGGAATGTAACAAGATAACAATGAGGTGAGTGAGCGAAGAATGTGAGAAGAGCAAGACCAGACAGGCCCCGATGGAGCAAGTTGGCAGGACTAGGTTCCTTCTCCTCTTCCTCATTTCATAAGAAGATAGAGCTAGCCGCAATCATGAAGAGGCATGGGAAGTAGTAAAGACGCCCATTAAGCGCTTTGGAGGAGTTCTTTGAACATACCGGATAGCTGGCTTAGCTATACGAAATCAGTGAGGTCAGCCTAGTTCGGTTCACGTATGTGTGTGTAAGCTCCAAGCGAATCAGGATTACTCACTGATACCCCGGATGCAATCCTTGATGATCTTGCTATTCTCCTAGTCAGCAGCCAAATCTCACCTGGAAGAAGCGAAATCCTGTGAGGAACGACTTACCGGTGCCGCTTGGCGCCCGCTGCGCCGTGAAGAACGGTCTTGCCTTTGCCTCCCGTGGGCACTTTAGAGGCAGTGCCCCGTTTGGCACCGCTGGGGCCACCGCGTGAAGGTATCATAGGCGGCATCGTGAGTGGGGTCGATTCGATATCACGGTTGGTCGCGTTGATCTGTTGATGTAGAAATAATCGGATTTCACGTTGCTAGGCCTAGGCGCTGGTAGGGTATCGCGCGGTGAGTGGAGCAGAGGTGCCGGAGGTGGATTAGAGCTGTGTGGGTGTGGCTTGGCCGCTTGGAGGGCAGGGAGGGAAGGAGGTGGGGAAGTTAACGTTGGAAGGTGCGTGCTTATCGGAGGCCCTTGGCCTGTGCTTTCCCGTGCAGAAACACCGTGGAAAGCATGGTTGCCACAAGCGCTCACTGTATTGTGCCTACACCAATCGTCGCGATTCCGTTGGAGAGTGGCGTCCTCTCTGCCTGTCAGATGTCTTGTTTCAGACAGAACCTTGACGCTGGGCTCAGGGTCTATGAGACCCCCGGGTTCAGGCACGATCACGCCGGAGGGGCGCCGTTGCATTTCTGTCGCAAAGAAGCGGTACGGTGAGGAGCGGTTCAATCAGAACATGGAAAGTGTTGTTTGTTTGTATTAGAACGGTTTTATAGAACAAGGATGCGTGTAACCAAGGAACGAGTGATCATAAGAATCACCATCTAAACGCCCAACCAGACCGGCAACACCTACCCAAGCAGTTGCCGTCGTCAACTCATTATCCAGGTCTATTCGGAGATGAAAGTGGCTTCACTGAAGCAGAGACCCTCCTCGGAGATCTCCTGGTCTCCAATCTTGAGCTTCAAGGTAAGTTTGTTCTTGGTCGGGCAGTACTGCGGCTGTTGTCAGTGTGTTTTACGCAACTTGGAATGGCGCAGAAGGTGGCTCACCTGGTAAATATAAGGCTTGGTACCGGCCGTGCCCGCTACGATCTTCTTGACGAAGCCAGGGACCTCGGCCAGAACGTCCACTCTGTCGAGGCGCTCTCCCAACGGGCCCTCGATGATGGCTTCCACGGCCTTACCCTCCTTGTCCTTGCCGGACCACGTGAACTTGATCTCCTCGGGCTCCGGCCACTCGTTGACTGAGTCGTTCTTCGCCTTGGTGTGCGTGGCCGTCTGGGTGACGCCGCCGTAGATCATCTCACCGTCCTTCGCGATACCACCAACACTGACGACCGTTGAGCCGTACGAGGGCGGGGTGGTGTACTCCATCATGACGGCCGAGTAGTTGGGGCCCTGGAAGTCAACAAAGTTCCACTTGGCCGCCGCGTGGTGAGGCTTCATGCCCTGCAGCGCGTAGACGTAGAACGCACGGCCGGTGAAGTCAACGGGGCCTTCCTTGGTGGTGATGGTGCCCTCGACGACGCATCGTGGCCAGAAGGCGTGGCGCATCGTGCCCCAAGGCTTCGACAGGTCGGTGCCGAACAGCGTCTTGCCCGTCTTTCCGGCGTGGAAGCCTGGGGAGGTGCGGGTGACCTTGAGATTGACGATGGCGTTCTCCGAGTTCATGCTCTTGATTGTGTAGTAGGTGCCGTCCTCTGACAGCTCGACGGCGCAGTCATCGGCGTAAAAGGACATGCGGTCCCCACTGACCTCGTGGTGGCTAAGCTGCGTGGTCTCCCAGAGGGTGGGCTTCGACTTCTCGGGGTAGAAGATCTTGGCGTTGAACTGGCATGTGGTGCGGATGCCGCTGTTACGGGGTAGAAGGGTCAGCCAAAAACAGAAGACAACATCACGGTGACTGAGAGGCGGGAGCTGTCTCGTACCCGACATTGCTGTAGATGATCTGGGCCAGTCCAAGATGTCCATTGTCAGCCATCAAGTAAAAGCTCTGCGTCTCAACCGAAGTCGAGTCGGCTACGATCCATTTCAGGTCATCCTTGGTCGTCTCCGTGTGTGTAGTCGTCTTGGCCTCCTCGGCGACAGACCTGATGGCGGTTGGACCGTAGATAGGCTCTTGGGTACCCGCCACATCGGCGAGCCTGAAATGAGTAAAATATTAGCCTTGATAGACGCAAGAGAGGACGGCGGCGGACGCTTTACTTTTGTTGCGCCCATTTGAACATGTTGGCGGCAGGACACGGGAGAGGGATAGAAATGGGCGGGGAGAAAAAAGGAGCGGTTGTTCGACTGTAAAAGAGCAATAGGTCTATACGGTCCACAGGGAAAACAAGCTTCTCGATGCGTTCTTAAGAGGAAAACCCAGTTGAGAGAGGAAGTTGAATTGACCGCCCAAAACAAAAGCCAGCGGAGGGGCGTAGGGGCCGAGGGGTCATCCCAAGACCCAATGACGGAGAAGCTGTGGCTAATGCGACCATGGTGGGTCACTCGATTCCCCGGGCATCCCGGTCGCTTTGGCCTTTGGCGCGTGGCTAGTGCATAGCATAAGGCTCCTAAATTTTTCCACATCCGAACACCCAGCCGTTCGAGTGAGGGAAGTTGTCGGCCGCGGCGCATACACCTGCCTCACCACCCGCACTCGCACCCGACTCCCTCCCAACGACCAGAGCTGCTCGCACATCCGCCATCATGTCGAAACGAGGCGCGGCTATGGCCGACCAGGTCGTGAAGCTCATCGTGGGCGCTGGCCAGGCGAGCCCGAGTCCCCCCGTCGGTCCTGCGCTGGGTAGCAAGGGTGTCAAGTCGATGGACTTTTGCAAGGTGAGGCTCCTCCTTGGGCACGATCAACACATGCCACCTTCTGCCCAATATCTGTGCTTTTGAGGGGCACGATTATGCCATGGCCAAGATCAATGCTAACGCGTCTTTGCTCACTATAGGAATTCAATGCAAGAACAGCGCACATCACCCCAGGCACGCCGATGCCGTGTCGAGTTACCGTCCGAGGTGACCGATCATTCCACTTCGACCTTCGGACGCCGCACACATCGTGGCTTCTCCTCAACGCCGCCGAGGCACCCATAGTCAAGGGTAAGCGGAAGGGTGCAAGCAATCCCGGGAAAGAGACGGTCGGAACGATCAGCTTGAAGCACGTCTACGAGATTGCCAAGATCAAGCAGTCGGAAATGCGCCTATCAGGCCTGAGCCTGGAGGCGCTTTGCCGGTCTGTCATTTACCAGGCCAAGTCGATTGGCATCAATGTTGTGCCATGAGAAGGTACCCGTCCTAACGGGAGTTCATTTTCAACCACGTAAACACGGAGTCAGGCGCGGAACGCATCCTCTTGTACACCATCTCCATCGAGAAAGGCGCGACTTTCATGTACTATAACTGGGAGGGTAGAGGCAAGGGCAAAATAGCAGGAGGCATTGTACGATGAGAATCCCAATCGCCAAGCCAAAAGGCAGAGCACGGCACAAACGCTCTACACTAGCGTCGCGTGGTCGGAACATGGAAGACCAGAAGAGATGCATCATGCGCCCCATAAGTCCCAACTGAGCAGTGATGTCGGACGTAGGTATGGTCTCATTCTGGGGGCGAAGTCCGTTCTCACTTTTGACACTTGTGCGAGACAATGGGTGGTCAGCGGCCGTCTGTGGGTGAAGGACGCGAACTGGCGGTCTGATCGATGCAAAGCAAGAGTCGTGGAATCGAACGTAGCCTTCTGTCCGGGGTAGCCATCGTACGGTACACAAAGATGGATAACAAGCTGCGACATCATATTTGGGGAATGCGTCAGGAGGGTTGGTCCCGGTCTTGCTAGATGTTACTGGACCGATGAGGGTTGAGCGGGAAGCCTTGTCGTGCCGAGTTGAGCCAGAGTGAGATATTGGATCAATGATAGAAAGAAAAGGAAGGGAAAAAAACAAAACAAAAAAAGTGTCACAAGCGGCTTGGGCCAGCGCATCGGTGGGGAAGGTCAGGTCTGACCGTCTGATCAAGTCTGGAAAGCGTCGCCATCGAGATCGACAGGAGTGCTGATGCGAGTAAGAAGCTTAGATGGCCAGCTGAAGCTCCATGTGCTGCGAGCCTGCAAGATGCCAGACAGCAGCTCCTTGTCCTGCGTCGCAAGACTTGGTTTACGTACGAATAGAAGCTTACGCGGTGCAGTGGCGTTGGGGATCCGGTTCTTCAGCGTCTCAGCGTCCCCACTGGGTTCTACAAGCAGCTTGGAGTCCAGATTCGGATGCACTGCCAGGCTATCCATGGCAATCCCGATAGGCGGCTTGTCCACCTTTTTGCCCCTGGAACGCGGCCCTCTTGCATCGTGCCTGAGTACAAGGTTCCATCGAAGCAGCATGTGATTTGCAGCAAACGCTCCCCCAACCCTCGTTAGAGTGGAACCGATGCGATGCCGGTAAGGTGACGGAACGTCGGCCGTTTTCATGCAGCAGCAGCAGCAGCAGCAGCATATCAGCATCGACGCTACCGTGCTGGATTTGTCCGAGAGCGGAAATCCGGCGGTACTGCGGGATGGCAGGTGAGGTAGGTCCCGACATGTGCGCTGAATGAGTGCTGTCTCGGCCCAAAGCTCCGACTGTTTTGGTGCTAGTCATGTTACCCGATACAGAAAGCTAATCTTTTTAGCTTGCGTAGAAGTAGGTAAGCCGACAGACGGTAGGAGTGGTTGTGGTGGGATGTCAGGTGTGCGTCCCTAGAGGTAATGATTCCGTTTGTTGTATCCGTAGAGGAGGGTGAAGATGGGTTGGGATTGGATTGCATTTGTTTCCTGGCGGGCTTGGCTCGCTCGTCCCAGTCTAGGCAGAGCTGCATTGTGGAATAAACCGGCGGGCATTGGGTGCTTGTTGACGTGTCGGACGGGATGTGCCCTGGATACCGTCGGGAGTTGGGAGCCGGGAGGCGAGGAACAGAAGGGAAAGAAAAAAAAAAGGAAAAAAAAAAGATTTTCTCTAGGCCGAAGAGTCATCGGCCTTGTGGAGATCGGGCCGCGTACGATGCAGTCTGGACCATCAAGATCCATACAGGGGGTTTGTTCCTTGGAGGTTGGCTTCCCTGCAGGTAGGAGGATTCGTCAACACGATGAAAGAGTGACTAACAAATGAAGTGGCCGAATGGCGCTTTAGGTATTGCCGCCGCATGTGTCGCAGATGTGAAAGCCGAGAGGCATAAGCCCAGCCAGCCCCTGATCCATACCTAGGTGAATTCGAAGAAGTCTTCATAGTAAAGCCGACGGCCGACGACGGGGGGCGTTCCTGGACGACGGCATGGACAAGTCGAGAGCCGGGTTGGAAAAAATAGAATATTCCGATCACCACAGGGACAGGCTGCCAGTGGATAGGTAGGTAGTAGGTAGGTTAGGTAGGTCTGTGCCCGGTACCAGGTCGGAGAGGGCAGGCTGGGCCGGGGGTGACCGGCGGGGGGCCTTTCCACCAGGTTCCTGATGCAGATGCGCTCAATGCATCCATGATTTTGGGCGGGCTGCCAAGTAATTATTTATTGTTTCCCGTTCACAGGCGTGCCAGGTCGTCTCGTCTCCCAAGCCTCAAAGATGTCCTGCCTGCCCACCTCAGTAAGAGGCAGTGTAGTAGCCCCCCCACCGACCACCTCTCGGGTCACCTTTTAGCGACCCAGCTGTTCCAGTGCGATGTCACGGTGTCTTATCCGGTCTGCCGCTTCCCCGATAAGGCATGGACGACGATGGTGTCGACCAGTCATGTTGCACCCTTCCCTGCCAAATCATCCCGCTCATGTATCATGTACCCTACCCTTCCTTACCTTCTCTTTCCGTCGCGAAAGTAAAATCTCTCGGCGCGGGTTACCGGACACGCAGACGGGCTCGCGAACAGTTAGTCTCGGCCCGTGTACGATTCTTCTCGTTTTTCTCCTTGTCCTTCTTCTTCTTCTTCTTCTTCTTCTTCTTCTTCCAACCTCCCGGCACGCAGAAGGATCCCGAGAGACGGAAATGACCGAGGCAAAAGAAATATGAACAACAAACGGCGGCAGAAGTGATCCTGTTCGCAAGGTTCTGCCTGGGCCGGGCCTTACCTCATGTTTTGTGACGCTTACCCATGCGGTGCATTTTAGCTGTTGTGTAAGAGTGTACCCGGTGCTGTGCCCCACCATCCGCAATTGGTGGCATCCACTACCTGACCTGACCTGTCCTGGGTAACGCTACTTTTCTCCCTTCCTCTTTCTCTCTCTCTCTCTCTCTCTCTCTCTCTCCCTCTCCCACAAGCCCGACTTTGTGTCGTTGTGGTTTGAATTTACATCCTCCTGCTCCTCTTTCCCTGCTGTTATTACTATTTTCTTGACGATAGAAGACCAAACACCCTCAAACAGCCGACTGGCGTCATTCCCTTGGGGCCATGGCTCCCCCATCTCCCGCCCGCGATCCTCTCAAGGAGGAATCACAAGTCCCAGGTACAAAACGCCCTACTTTCCGTCTGTTCCGGCGCAACCCCGCCCTCGGTTCGTCTGTTGCGCATGTCACAGACAAACACTATCGCCCAATGTCCCGCGCCCACGCCCACGCCCCCCTCCCCCGAGCCCACACCCACATACTCACCCTCTTCGCCAACGCAGATCTCGTGCTGACCGCTGCGCTTGTCGCAATGCACAGAAATCTCTTGCAACGCCTCAGATAACACCAATGTCGGCAGAGACAAGATGCCCCCTCAAGATGCGCCCGCCGTCCGCTTTGCTTCTTCCGTCCAAGAAATCGCCGCCCCGATCGTCACCACGACATCACCGACAGACACCCAGTCTCCCACCAACGCCGCTACCGGAGCGTCCTTGGCCGAAGTTACGCCTGACGAGCTGAGAGCCTTATCGAAATACCTCCAAGGTGCACCGTTGCAGCAGCGCCGGATGAACGTCTTCGGCTTCGAACCATACTCCCTACCTGCATCTCGCGTATGTTTTCCGTCTCGTCTCTTTGTGTGCTTGGTCTCGGCAACTTCGACGCTGTTTGCTTTCTGCTTGGGCGTTTTCTATGCGTCGCGTTTCACACTCTATGCCTACCTACCCCTCCAGACTGAGCAACACCGCCTCAGTGTTTAGACCTCTCTCCCAGTTCCCCTCCCAAACACCGTGTCTACGCCACGACTATTCGAGCTTCCTCTCGATGGAGCTTTTATCCCGGGGGCTCCATTGACCAGTCTCATGATCGTCCCGGGCACCCTACACCTGTGATGACAACTCAACTGCTTAATTCCATCGCACGCGCCAGCCTACACAACCCGCTCCGTTACTGATCTGTCACTTGCAGGTTTGCTCGCGAGAGGACGAGTCCGATAACAGCAGACTACCGACCCCGAACTCCAGCGGGCCAAGATCGCCGCGTTTTGGTCCGTCACACCCGATGCAGTCACCCCCTTTGACCCCGGCGGGGACTGATCCTTCAGATCCGGCAGCAAACAAGAACGAGGATCAGAATGGCGACGGAAAACCTTCCTCAAGCGAGCCCTCGGTCATTACTCCTCAAGCATCGTCCTCCCAGGACTCGCCACCGTCCTCGGCCAGAAGGTCCATGCCTATCCGAGGCAAATCGAGCGAGGAAGTCGCTACACGATCAGCGTCTGCCGAGGATCGAGAATATGACACGAGGTCCCACAGGAAGGGCATGTTTGCAGTCGGCCCAGGAGGATCCGTACCGGTCTCGCGAGAGTCCAGCCCGTCTCGAGCTTCCCTGTATTACTCCAAGCCAATGACCCCAGGTGGGGACGCCAACGACCCTTACGCCGCCCACAAACGCCAACCGCCGCCGTCGAATCCGCAGAGGGGCCAGATTGACTCGAGATTTGTATTCTCGCGTAGAAAGAACAAGCATGGGTCGCCGTCCGGCTCTACGTCGAGCTTGGGCCGAGCAAGCGACAAGCGGCACTCGGGTCTTCTGGGTGGCCTGAAGGGCTATGGCGATGAGCTGCAGGTGCCCCACGATGATTCGGCCAGTATCTCAAGCAGGCAAAGCTCGTTTGCGGATCTCAAGCGGTTTTTCAAAGTCGGCGGGCATAACAAGATGAAGCGGGAAGCTTCGCCCTCCTCCGTGAGGTCTGGCACCAGAACCCCACCTACGAGAGGGTCGCAACATCAGCTTCCCTTTGGAGATGACCATGGTCTTTCTTCCAAGTATGGAAAACTCGGCAGGGTGCTCGGGTCAGGTGCTGGAGGCTCGGTCAGGCTGATGAAGCGAAGTGACGATGGTGTTGTCTTCGCTGTCAAGGAGTTCCGGCCTAGACATTCGTACGAAACCGAAAAGGAATATGTCAAGAAATTGACGGCCGAATTCTGCGTCGGATCGACTCTGCATCATGGCAACGTCATCGAGACGCTGGACATCCTTCAGGAGAAGGGCAAGTGGTACGAGGTTATGGAATACGCTCCGTACGACCTCTTTGCCTGTGTCATGACGGGCAAAATGACCCGCGAGGAAGTCAGCTGCTGTTTTTTGCAAATTCTCAACGGCGTGACGTATCTCCACAGCATGGGTCTTGCGCATAGAGACTTGAAACTCGACAATGTCGTGGTTAGCGAGCATGGCATCATGAAGATCATCGACTTTGGCAGCGCTCATGTCTTCAAATACCCCTTCGAGAACGACATTGTGCTCGCCTCAGGTAAGCGTTTCTTGCACTTCTTTCGAGAGATGAGACTGACTAGTTCCAGGTATCGTGGGATCCGATCCATACCTGGCCCCCGAGGTTTATGACGAGCGAAAGTACGACCCCCAAGCGGTTGACATCTGGTCGCTCGCCATCATCTTTTGCTGTATGACGTTGCGAAGATTCCCCTGGAAGGTTCCCCGCATGACCGACAACTCGTTCAAGCTCTTCGCGGCGGAGCCGACACCGGGCCACGACCCCAAGAAGCTCATCTCCCTTTCCAGGTCGGCCAACGATGTCGAGACCACTCCGCAGCGAGACAACGTAGAGGAGGGCAAGCATCAAGCTCGTAAGCAGGAGCAAAAGGGAACCGAAGGCCAGGCATCGCAAGGGAGCTCAACACAAACATCAACCCGTGCCGATGGACAGCAACTGGACAAGAAAGAGGTCATACAGGGTCCTTGGCGAATTCTGCGCCTGCTTCCTCGCGAATCTCGGCACATCATCGGACGCATGCTTGAGATCAAGGTTAAGGAGCGCGCAACGATGCAAGAAATCCTGGATGAGCCATGGGTTGCGAATACGGTCATCTGTCAGCAGCCAGAGCCCGGCTGTGTGATCCACGCCGAGGACCACGTCCACACTCTTGAACCACCTCAGCTACCCAAATAGGTTTCCTGACGCCTACGTGGGACGAGAACTTCAGATTGCATGTCGGATGGCGTTTCGGTTGTCAAGTGACTCGGGATGGGAATAGTTGGGACGGAAGCGGGGTGCGGCGGATTGTCATGATACGAGCGTTTGGACCTGACGAAAACAGCGACGCCGCTCCTTTATTTTTTTAAACAATTTATTTTTTTCATTTTAGGCCTTGGCGATACAGAGGTTCCTTCGGGATATGTAGATGCCGCACTATCGGCTCAAAATACCTAGGCTGTATCAGGGGATTGGGCGCTAGAAAGATAGATAATGTCATATGGTACAAATTGCGCGACCCAACACGCGGCTTGCAAAATAAAAAGCACAATGTAGATTGTACTTTACCACCAACTGTCTACGAACAATTATCAGAGTAAAAAATAACACAAATCAAAGAGATAATTAGGAATCAGTTTCGATGTCTTGCTTTCCCAATGATGTTTTGTGTTTTTAATGCTCTATTCATGGGGATTAAAGGGGGAGGGTATTAGGTGTAGAGGGTATAGTGTGCCGTTTTTTTGTTTTGCAAGCGACGTGCCAAGTATCTTCGCGGCTTCATTCCGTCATCATGAATGGAAACCGACTAGAACAAATACAATGAGGACCGGGAGAGAATATAAAAGACGAACATGCGTTCGCGTCTCTTGTTTGTTAAGCGAACACCGTGTTGTTGAAGGGATTAGTATTCGACATCGACCGGACAGGTTGAAGCGAACCTTGTCCACAGTGCTTTCGGTCACCAGACTGCATATGCGCACGGCTACAAGTGGGTCATCGGGAAATCCTTTGGCCGATCGGCCCAAAAAATTGTTGACATTCTGGAAGCTCTTGGAATAGCTTCAAGGCTTAAAGCTCGTTCCTCCAATTGACATCCTCTCCGACCACCTATCATCCGCCAGTTTCTCTCTCCACAGCCAACACTTGCGCATCCGTCCTCATTCAATTCTACAGTCACAATGGTACGGTCACGTCTCCTTCGAACCAGCTGCCAGCTGCCAGCATCCTTCCCCGACCGACCGCCGTGCTCGTACCCGAGACCTCGGTGATCGCGTGGAGTGATGCTGCGCTGGCTGTCGACATGTCAGCCACTCCAAAACGTTCTTGTAATTAACCCGAAGTGTGTTTGCAGGCCACCTCCGTCCGCTCCATCCGCGCCCTCGTGCCCCTCCTGGACCGCGTCCTCGTTCAGCGTGTCAAGGCTGAGACCAAGACCGCCAGCGGCATCTTCCTTCCCGAGTCCAGCGTCAAGGAGCTCAACGAGGCCAAGGTTCTCGCTGTCGGCCCCGGTGCTCTTGACCGTGACGGCAAGCGGTTACCTATGGGAGTCAACTCTGGCGACCGCGTCCTGATTCCCCAGGTATGTCGAGATGCATGAATATTGCCGCCCCCCTCCCTCCCTCTTTTGTAGTTGCAAAACGCACCTGCAACCTCGGGACTATGCAGCTCGCCTAGACCGACCCCTCACTTGGCAGTCCTTCACACGTGTACTGTCAGGGAGAATGCCAAGGTGATGGGAGGGATGGCAAAGTAATGGGGTGAGGACGAGTGCGACATTGAGATCTTGATGGCTGACTAGATGAATGCAGTTCGGCGGCTCTCCCGTCAAGGTTGGTGATGAGGAGTACCACCTCTTCCGCGATAGCGAGTAAGTTTCACCACTCTGTTTACAGTTGCTGCGCAATGCTGCGGCTTCCCATTCACCCCCTTCGGGAGATCAGATGAGCTGATCAATGCGCTTCCCCACGACAGGATCCTCGCCAAGATCAACGAGTCGGCATAAGTCTGAAGCCGCAAAGGGCCGTTAAAGATACCCACGAGATTTTGGCGTGTACTATACCGTGTATCAAAAAGAAATTGCAAAACATAAAAAGCGAAAGGGACAACAAGACCACCCGTTGTTCCAGTTGGACAATGTGAAGACTTGTCTCCGGAGGAATTGTAAAGAGGTCGTCGGCTTTTGCATATACCATGTTGTATAATCTGTGGGCGTGTCTGTCTTGTCAGAGTTTCCGCGACGTTTGGAGACGAGGGCAGTGGGCATGGCCTCGAGGGAGAAGGGAGGTCACTCCGTTAAGTCTTGGCTGTCGCTTATGGCCATGCCATGTCTCAAATCGCCGCGGGTTTTAATTCACGAAGAAACCTCTCCTCTCTGTCACTTTCCAAGCGCCCCCGTCAAACAACTTGTCCCCTCGGCGTGAGGCTAACTTCTGGTGATGTTCTGGGCGTTCTGTGTAAGCGCAACATTGGTTCTGATGAATGATGCTCACGCTGGCGTTGGGTGACTATGTCGGAAGCACATGTGCTCGCGTTGATGGTTTCAAGCAAGAGTTTTTGGGGGTTACGTTGGCACACGAATGGTGGTGGCCATGCAGGCTGCTTCTATCCAGACATGCTGGATGCCATGCTTAGCGAGGGCGCGTAAGCCCGTCGTCGTGTGCACATCCGCCCGACAACTGACCCAGAGAAGGGAGATAAGAAGAGGGTTGACTGCGGATATCCCTTTCGAGGACGGGCACGCCAGTACCTCGACATACTCGTGGGGTTTGCGAGATACGAGCTTGTATGACACCAGGTGGATCAGATGCTTACGGCTGGCTACTCGGTGTGTGAGTGTCTGCCGTTTTCCCCAGTCTCCGTCGGGCCCGACACGGAGAGGCAGCCAGACAGAGGCAAGACAGTCTTACCAGAGGCCCCCCCCCCTCGATGGACTCGGATCTATGGTGACCATGACATGAAGCGCGTCATCTACTCGCTACACTGACGGGTTGTCCCTCTTCGCCAAGACGAAGTTGCTGCGCTTCTGTGAAGCACACACGCGGCGTACCTCTCCCTCGCGGGTGCACGCACATAGCCATCGTTGCGTTATGTCCGAGTGTTGCTGCTGGGCCCTGCCCGGGACCCACGAGTAGGGGTAGACAGGACCACGGACGCTCGGCGGTCAGGCAATCAACGTTGCAATATTGTCCCCTGCCAGAGTTCATGTGAAAGGAGGTTCGGCCAGTGGCCGAGTCATTGGTGTTGTTTCACTACCTTTTTGTTTTGTTTTGTATGTGTGTTTGTTTGTTCCCCCCTTTCGCACGTGGGTTCTTGCTGGAATGAGGGCCTAGATGGAATGTGGACGGAGGGCAGTCGGTCGGTCCCCTGGAACAATGGGATTGTCAATGGATACACGGAATGGGGGGCTCCGGATATTGGGCAAGGGAACAATAAACAGGAGGAAGATGGGCGGTATACGAAGTAGACGGCCAATGTTGGATGGAGCCTGAGGAGGTTTGTCCGTGTCCGCGTCCTCCTCGCCCGGGCAGCACTGAGCGACAAACAAAACAGTGAGGGATATATGGAGGAATTTCGGCGCCAGTTTCAGAAAACCAGGGAAGGGGGCGGCAGCAGGAGATTGTGCATTGCCCACAGAGATGACGATGGGAGCTTCGGGTCAAAGCGGACACATGGCTGGACGGATCCCACGAGGACGTGGAGCTCAGCTGCTGAGGTCGAAGGAGGTGGTAGGTAGGTAGGTAGGTCCCTGACCAAGATGCCTCTCAAATTCTCAACCCCTCCCCCCCCCTTTTTTTTTTCCAATTTATTTATTTATTTATTTACACACACTCTCTCTCTGAACCTTGTGGGTAAGGGAGTCCCGGGAAGTGATGAGATAATTGTGGAGAAGACGGGCTGGGCAGTGAGATTTTCGGGATCTTTGTTACGATCAACGGGAGCGAATCGATTGGTGACGCTCTTCCCGTTCTGATTCAGGGGAGGGGGCGGCGGCTCATCTGTGACAGAAGAGCGGAGTTGCGAAAGCTTGTTGGTATGTATCACTGCAGTAAGATGTGTACTACGCATACCTACACCACACTGCACAGAGTGGTTGTTTGTGGTGTAGAGTCTGGAGGAGGCGGCGGCGGCGGCTGCGTATGCGCCATGCGAGTGTTTCCCAGCCGCCAATCGGAGCAAAGAAGCGTATGTCTGTCTGCCTGCATCTTCGTCCCGTCTCCCCCCTTCTCTCAGAGAGAGTCAGTCCTTGTCTCTGGCTCCGACAGCACGGCGGCACGGCACATGTGGGTTTGTCGCGCGTGGCGCCCGGTCACCAGCTGGGCTTCTGGAGAAACAAGAGCAGGGAAAATGTTTGAGAGGAATCGAGAAGAAAAATGAAAACGAAAAAAAAAGAAGAAAAAAAGAAGTTTTTTTTTTTTTTTTTAAAAAAAAAGGGCTGGAACGAGGGAGAGAGATGGGGAAGGAAAAGATGGAAACTTTGTTTGCGAGGGAGGATCAGGAAGGCATCTACACTACTTACCTAGGTAGTTTACTTTACTTACGTACAGTACCCGGGTATCCGGTGTCTGGGACTTCCTTTTGCCCCTCCTCGCCCCGGTTTTTACGTTTGCAACTGGTGCAACTTTGCAGTGAAGCTCAAGGGCGTTTGTTCGTTGTGAGCGTCCAAGTGTTCGTTTCTGGTTGTTTCAAGGCCGTTTGTTTAAGAACGCATGTGCGAACCATACTGTGCTTGTGCGCATCAAGGGTGAATCAAGGTACGTACGGATGGATATGCCATGCCATGCAATGCCATGCCATGCCATGCCATAGCATACTACTAGCTACCTAGGTAGGGTGGTTAATTAAGCATGCGGCGGGTGGTGCTGCCTGGCGAGAGCCCAGCCGTCAGCCCAGAATCCGGAGTTGATTGCATGTCTTGTTTCAATATCCGTAATTGAATGGTTCGTCCCGTCCTCCTCTCACTCACTCACCCACCCACCAATCCTGGGATACCTAGTCTACAATGACGGATGCTTTCTTCTTCTTCTTCCCCTCTTCTTACCCGCTACTCCCTGCGCCAAGGTGAACCGTCGCGACTCCAGACCAACCAAGACTAGGCCAGACTAAACCAGACCAGATGTCGATAGCCTTCCTGCCCGCCTGCCTGCCTGTGCGTAGTATAGGTAGGCGACAAAGTTTCTCCTGCCGGCGCTACTGTCAACGGAATGAACGCCTCGTCTCGGCACAGCGACGCCACGAGAGCCGCCAGGGCTAGCGAGGCAAGGTTGGAGGCTGTTGTTGACTGGCGGCGCCTCTGGTTCCAAACCCCTGGCTCCTCCCGCTGTCCGTCTCTCCTGGAATTTATCCATTTGATTCGACTTGTCTCATTCCGCGAGCCTGGGGCCTTGCCGCCTTTGGCATCAACAGGATCAGCTCCCAGCTCTAGAGCCCAGCCCAGGGAGATCGGCAGATCTTGAACCCTGATCGAGTCTTGGTCTGACAATGCATGTTCCCTTGGCAGCTTACACTACCCAACACAGAACAGAAAGAGAGAGAGAGAGAGAGAGAGAGAGAGAGAGAGAGAGAGCATTATCGTCATCATCGCCATCATCGACCGCATCTTTCGGGCAAGCCAAACAAAGAAAAAGAAAAAGAAAAGTTCCTATTGGAGCGCGGCATGGCCAAGAAGACGACTCCATCTGCCACGATCCTTCCGCAATGTTGATCGCTCCTCGAAAAAAAAAAAAGGAAGCAAGTTTCCCATTCAACGACGCACGCAGGCCGTTGTGCGATTTGCCAAGTAAACGTACAAATGAGAATGAATACGCGCACTATGTCGATACTCGCCTGGTTCCCCCCCCCACGTGTATGTATGTACTGACTGCTCCTCGGACCCTTGAGCCGGAGGAGACTTCCTCTTCTCACCTGAATACGTACCTAGTGATGGCAACAGCGCGCGTGTACTGCTATGCTATGGCCACACAATACCTGGTCCGCTGCCCATATAATATCTCGGCTCCTGGTCCATCAGTTGCTTCTTTGATTTTGCCTTCTGCCTTGGAATGCCACCCAGGAATTCCCCGATGGGACGTGGGTACCACGCCACGTTGCCTATCCGTAAGTACCAACATACCTGCTGCTCTACTGTACGAATACTGTTGGAGGTGACTGACGGGCAAGGATGGCTTGGGGCGCCATCGGTAGCGCCGCCCACTTTCGTTTCACATGGTCCGCCCCGTTTACCCGCTAACGCACGCCACGAGGCCCTGCAATAAGAAGATATCTCGGCGTTTGCCCATGTCGTCGTCCGTCTTGGCAAAAGGCACGCACACAAGCGTCAGCATCCATCCTCCCAGTTGGCCAGCCTCTCCACCTCTCCTGATCTGCTCTGCCCTGCCCTGCTCTGCCCTGCCCTGCTCTGCCCTGCACTTTCCAGTTCATATCCTCATTATCAAGGCCGCATCATGACTTGGAATCCCTGGGCCGGTTGGTCGGTTAGGTAGGGTAGCTGCGGATGGCGGCGTCCATCACCCTCGCCCCCTTGCTCTTGGAACGTCACCCAGCGGCGACAGACTCAAGTTCTTTGTCCAAAGCTTGCCTTTTCGGCAGAGAACCGCGCTAGCGCCGCTCCATGTAGCATCCTCCTGCGAGGCGGGAACTGGTGCGGAACCCAACGCACCATCAAGGGGAGGGGATGGTGTACGTACGGTACTCCGTAGAGAGAGGGTAGGGTCAAGACCCGGACCACTAGCTGCAAGGTACCAGAGGCGCCCGAGATGAGATGGATAAGGGCTTACCTGCAGGAGCGGAGCTGCACATCCCATCCACTGTAAAGGAGGGAGAGGGAGGGGAGGGGCGGTTGTGCCTTTGGCGCGCACAGTGAGTTGAGTGACAGTGTCGCTATTCGCTGCGCAAACCCCCAGCTAATCTTCTTTCTCCTTCCAACAGGATGACGGAGCCTCCAAGGGGGCCAATGGCCACGGACAAGGGGGTGGGTGGGAGGGAAACGACCTCCCTCCTTGGGTCGTTAAAGACCGGGGTTGTTTGTGAACGGGTTGGTTGGTTGGTTGATATAAACCCATCTCGGGCCCTCGATCACGGGCCTCCTTGTTTTGTTTCTCAACCCCATCGCGTTCTGTACACAGCTGGCCGCTGATTCACACTCCCTTTTTGTTCGCCTTCTTTTTGAACGAACGTTCCATTCCTTATACCCGGTCGAGCCTCGATATCTTTTTCTGAGTCGTTGCTCCCTTCAGTCTCTCGCCTAGCACGTAGTTACTGTTGACCAGTCCATTCCTTGATACATACAGGCAAAGCCCAGAGCGCTTACACCTCGAAACCAACTACATTTCCTGTCCTTCTAGACCAGTCGACTTCGCCCTTTCGAGACTCCTGATCGATTTCATTGATCTCGACTTCAGCAGGCCTGCTTTTAGCTGTTTACAGAAACCCTTTCATTCCACGCAACCAAGGAGCAAACAAAACACTCACCTGGATACCCAACTTTCCCAACCGTCGAGATGAAGTTCTTCACTGCTGCCCTTGCCTTGGCTTCTGCCGCCAACGCCCACACCCTTTTCTCCGCGCTTTACATCAACGGCCAGTCCCAGGGCGATGCTACCTGCGTCCGTATGCCCAAGGACGGTGCCGGCTCCACCTCCCCCGTCGCCGGCTTGACCAGCCAGGACATGGCTTGCGGTAAGTCACACACACACATACACACACACACCCTCATGGCGTCACGACGACGCTCAGACTTGATTCATCATGCTCATCCTTTTCACAGGCAAGGACGGTCAGATCGCCGCCGCCTACACTTGCGCCGCCCCCGGCAGCGCCCAGCTGACCTTCGAGTTCCGCCAGTGGCCCGACAAGCGCCAGGAGGGCTCCATTGACCCTTCGCACAAGGGCCCTTGCGCCGTCTACGTCAAGAAGGTTGACGACATCGCCACCTCTCCCGCTGCCGGCCCCGGGTGGTTCAAGATCTGGGATGAGGGCTACGACGAGTCCACCCAGAAGTGGTGCGTCGACAAGCTCATCGACAACAAGGGCCTCCTCACCGTCGAGCTCCCCTCCGGCCTCCCCGCCGGCTACTACCTTGTCCGCACCGAGGTCCTCGCCCTTCACCAGGCCGTCAGCCTGAAGGACCCCCAGTACTACGTCGGCTGCGCCCAGATCTACATCCAGAACGGCCCTTCCGCAGCCCTCGAGGTCCCCTCCGAGAACTCCGTTAGCATCCCCGGCTACATCGACGGCTCCGAGCCCGGCAACAACTTCAACCTCTACGATAACCCCAAGTTCCCCTACCCCATTCCCGGCCCCCGCCCCTTCAGCCCCACCGGTACTTCCTCGAGCGCCAAGGCCGCCTCGTTCGAGGGAGGTGTCCCAGGCGACTGCCTGATCAAGAACGCCAACTGGTGCGGCAAGGCCGTTGAGAGCTACAGCACCGAGACGGGCTGCTGGGCCGGTGTCGACGCCTGCTACGCTCAGGGCGATGCGTGCTTCCACTCCGCGCCGCCGACCGGCGCCAGCAACTGCTACATCTGGAACGACAAGATGTGCAAGGGTCTCGAGGCCCAGTGCCGCGCCAAGAATTTCAACGGTCCCCCCCAGATCGAGATGGAGGAGACCACTTCCACCGCCCCCGGCCCCATCCCCGCCGCAGTGAACCTCAACCTGATCGGCAGCTCTTCCAACTCCAACACCGGCTCCGGCGCCGCTTCTCCTGCCCCCGCTCCCGTCCCCTCCCAGACCGCCATGGCTTCTTCCGCCGCCACCCCCGTCGCCGAGTACGCCCCCGAGGAGCCTGTCGCCACCAGCAAGCCTGCCCTCACCTTCGTTCCCGTCTCCGAGGCTTCGGCCCCGGCTACTTCCACCGCCGCTGCTCCTGCCGCTCCCACCGCCGCCAACGGCCTCAAGATCTCTACCGACGGCACCTGCGGCGGCGAGACCGGTCTCACCTGCGAGGGCAGCGGGTTCGGCGCCTGCTGCTCATCCAGCGGGAAGTGCGGCAGCAAGATCCTTCAGTGCAGACCCTCGTGCGGCTGCCAGAGCAAGTTCGGTCTCTGCCTCGAGCCGGCCAGCCTCCGCAAGAGCACACGCTAAGAGAGGCTGCGCCGCTCTTTTTCCATCACATCACGACAGGAAGAGGGAAGAAAAGAAAGCGTGATCATGACGATTATGAACAAGGAAACAAAACCACAACAGGGGCTTTTCCGTCACTGGGCAACCCTCGTCTTCGCTTCGATATTTCTTCTTTTTGCAATCATTTGCAACTCAGAGTTTTTCAATGTTTTATTAGGGGAGGCGAACAACGAGATTGGTGAACATATCACACGGCCAGGGGTTTCCAGGGGAGGGCCTTGTAAGCGGAACTGAAGGATGGAAAAAAAGACACCGGGACAGGAAGTCATGGATGGTTTTAGGGGGGGTCTTCTCACCGGTTTTTGCTTTTCTCCCGTGACATTCATGTATATAGTATGTACAATTCTTTCCCATATTGGATCTTGACGTTGCGTCATCTTCGTCTTTGCTTGCCATCTCCGCGATTCGTCGTTACGTCTGTTATCAGGTTCCATCTTTTGAGGCGGGCACTTTGGGCATCGAATTTTGCGGTTGAAGTGCAGTGCCGAAGATCCAAGCTGCCTACGATTGAGAGAGAGAGAGCTGTCCCGGGGGGGGGAGCCTTTCGCTTCTGACATACCGATACCGATACACACATCCCATCGGCATGACTTCGATGTCATGTTACGTGGACCATTCATGTCTTAGCCTTTTTTGGAAACGGTGAATTATAAATGCCGCTTGCGCCAGACCAAAAGATACAGAGCAGAAACAATGCCATTGATGCAATAAACTGTAAGCTCGTGTTGCGTCAAGACCCTCCAATACGGATCGGACCAAGCGGGTGAGTCTGGGCTTAGTGTCAGGCGGTGGTTCGGCTGCAATTGAACCTCTCGAACTACTCACTTCGGCGGCTCATGATTTGCTTACTTATCCTTGATGAAGTTGGGACTTGGATATATTGACCGATGGGGTGGCGGCCCCTTGATACAAGCCATTGGGAAACATTGCCCCCCCCCCCCCCCCCCCCCGGTCGAATCTTGGATTTAACCAACAAGAGAATGGCCGTGCAATGTCTCAGAATGCGTCTCTGCGTTTACCGTTGGCCGTGGTAACTTGTGGCAATCGGCCTTGGTTGGCCTGGCGGCTGGGCAGTTGGGCAACTTTCACCTAGCCAAAGCCCGTTTCACTATCCGATGGGACCGACACCAACAAATAGATGACGGCTTAGGGATGGGTATTCGAGCCTGTTCAACCGTCGATGTGGATCGTTCTTCACTTTGAGCTTTGGCTTCGTACCGCGACGACTTCATGAGGATATTTGAGCATCCATATCTCTCTCCCCCTTCTACTACTCCCGCGTCCCGAAAACTTGAACCCAGAAAACCAACCGTACAATCTCCTCTTAAGCAGCAGGCCAGGGGCCCGTCGCTTCCCACCCGTTAGCTCATCATCAGCGTACGCGGTTCCACGAAGAAAAGAAAAAACCATTGATCCAAGGGAATTAATTGTCCTTCGCCTCGCATCACCAGTGACATTGGGCCGGTTCGTTCGTTACGGTCATCACATGCTGTCGACCTGGAGCGCTCTACCTCCCTCTTCTTCCGTCGCAGTCTCTATCTCATAAGAATCGATGTGAGTCGAGGCACATGTCATCTGAACATGACAATCGCCCCCCCACGGGGGGGGGGGGCTGCTTATCGCGGCCCGTCAGTTGCAAAGACGGCAAACTCAAGAAAAATGGACGAAACATTGGACGCAAGAATTACACTCCAATCCCCCAAAACGGAATAGTAGCTTTCCTTGCCTGCATGCAGCCTGTGCCAGAGCCCAGAGGGAGGGGAAAGGGACGGTCAGAGTTAGGTACTTCGGACAAGGTATGAATGAGCTCATCATGGGCGGCGCCCCGCCAAGCTTACCTGCCCGCCCTTGCACAGGCAGGTAGGTCCCCTGAAAGCTGAAAGGGATGAGATGACAACCAACTGCGGAAATTCCATCATGACAAGTGTCCCTGCACGTACGTACGAGGGAGCGTCCCGGGAAGGCAAAAAACCCCCAAAAAAACAACACAAACACTCCAACATTAATTCCCCTGGCAAACCGCACCTCGGAATTCCCGCAGTCCAATTGATGACCCCGGAAACCTCCAGAACAAGACACTGAAGCACGCGGGGGAAGCAAAACAAGGACGATAAAACGATGGCTCGCTCTTGGAAGCCCATCTTCTGGGCCCTTTTCCTGCTGGTGCAGCTGGGCATCGCGTCGTCCGTGGCCGAGAAGCTCGGCTTCGCAGGGAAGGCCGTCGCCGACCTCAGCCTCGAGGAGCTCGACGAGCAGCTGCAGGTGAGAGAGAGAGAATAGAATGATGGCTTGCCAACGGGCCGCCGCATTCACCTTGTCCCGCGTGCAGAAGCAGGAGGAGGACGGGATTGAAATGCAGCCATGGGATGCTAACTACCCGTCATCACGCAGCAATGCTCCGTCGTCCAGAGCCTCACGGCCGATAAGCTGTCCAAGCTGAACGACACCCCCTCCCTTCTCTCCCGCGCCTTCGGCGTTCTCTTCCCTGGCTCGCCCGCCGTCAACGCCATCCTCGCCACCCTCTACATCTCCGGCCCGCCCAACTTCCTCTTAGCTCTGTGCCCGCCCAACATCGACCCCTCCTCGCTCTCCGTCATGGTTGCCTTCGCCGTCGGCGGGCTCATGGGCGATACCCTCTTCCACCTGCTGCCCGAGATCTTTCTCGGCGAGGACGAGCCCGAGCGCGCGCGCCTGGTCCTCGTCGAGCCGAACCGCAACCTGCTCCTCGGCGTCGCCATCCTCGTCGGCTTCATGACGTTCGTGGCCATGGACAAGGGCTTGCGGATCGCCACTGGCGGGGCGGGTCACTCGCACGCCGAGGCAAAGACCGAGGGTGCGTCGTCGGCGGTGGAGAAGACGGGCGAGCTCAAGTCGCGGAAGAAGAAGGCCAACAGCGCCGGCCCCACCGGCGGCGCGGCGGCCAAGACAGACAAGGAGATGAACCCAAGCGTCAAGCTGGCGGGTTACCTCAACCTGATGTACGAACTTTCTCTCCCAACCCTCCTGCCGCGGGCGGCCACTACTTCGCTCATCAGGGGGGCGGCCCCCTGGGCAACAACTCACCCATTTCCGGAGTATTCGACTAACCAGCTTCGTGTAGCGCCGACTTCACGCACAACATCACCGACGGCCTGGCCATGTCAGCCAGCTTCTACGCCTCCCCGACCATCGGCGCCACCACAACGGTCGCAGTCTTCTTCCACGAGATCCCTCACGAGGTCGGCGATTTCGCTCTGCTGGTGCAGTCCGGTTTCAGCAAGAAGGCGGCCATGGGCGCGCAGTTCGTGACCGCGCTCGGCGCACTCCTGGGGACCCTCATTGGCATCGCCGTCCAGGAGCTCGGTGGCAGCTCCGGCGACGGCGCCATGGCGCGTAGCGCGGGGCTCTGGGGGACCAGCTTGGTGAGTCCAGCAGTTCTGCTGATATTATACGTACACGGCCATGATCGTAACGCGCTAACGACGCCGTCAGACCTGGGGCGATATGCTTCTTCCGTTCACGGCGGGCACTTTCCTCTACGTGGGCACGGTTGCCGTCATTCCCGAGCTGCTGGAGACGGGCCCGAACAAGATGGCCGAGCTGCGTAAGACTCTGGTGCAATTCGCTGCCATCGCTGTGGGCGCCGGCATTATGCTGTACATTTCGTGGCATGACTGATCCATGCGCCCGCGCGACTTGCGTGTTCCAAAAATAGACGTGTCTGGAACGATCCCGACGATGCGCAAAATTGGGAAGATGAACCATGTAGAAGAGCCGGTCATGGAGAGATTGTCAGTCTGGTGGTCACGAAATGAGATAAACAGGACGATACGTGGACCGAAAGCGGCCAATGTCTTCGTTGACCGCTACACGCCTCCGGATCCCGCCTCCACGGCTATGGCACAGTGAGCTGAGGGGGACGTGTCGATTGCTTACACGGTTCAAAATGGCGTATACATACATGGCGGAGACCTCGTGGACGGCGCCCCGGCAACTCGGTTGAAGGATCTTTCTTCCTGACCGTTCTTGGTACTGTACCTAGAAAGGCGGGGGCGCAAAACGTGGCTTTTTTTTCTCTTTCTCCCTCCCTGGGTAGAGGAACATGTAAGCTCGAGTACCTTGTAGAGAGAGTACCGATACTTGGTGAGACGAAGAAACAAAAGTTATAGAGACTGGCGGAATGAGTTCGTGGCGAGGATGCAGTGCTCCGACGACGCCATCTTCGCAATGGCTTTTGGGCGAAAGATGACGACAACACAGAACAACAGGCTGGTTCCCAACCGCCCTCCTGGGACCGCGTGTACATGGATGGCATGGCATGTCCTCATGGATTTTTATTTTTCCCTTTCTTTTCCTTTGGCAGAGAGCACGCAATGGGGTCAAGCCAATTAACCGTTTTTGGCACAATGCAGCCCCCCCGGGCAATGGTATTTGTTCCAGCCACCCCAGGCGAGGGTCATGTTTTCCGGGCGGGCGGGCAAGCACTGATTAATAATGATGGGGGTTGTTGGGTAAGCCGTTGACCGTTTGCGACTATGCCAGCGGGCTCGGACAAGTTGGTCCAAGGTGAGAGAGAGGGCATGTGAGACCACCCGAGCTGTTGCTAGTGCTGCAACCCGATTGACATGAGGCGCCCCCGGCAGGGCGCGCCGAGCAAAAAAAAAAAAAAAAAAAAGTTGCATGTGTCGTAGGGCGGGTTTATTACCTAGTCAATACGGAGTAGACGAGGTCAAGCGCTTGGGCATTAGGATATGCATGGGAAGCACCCATCCCCCCCCCCTCCCAAGAAAGTCCGGGAATGACCCCAATTAGTGGACATGCCTACGGTATTATACCACCCAGTCGGGTCTCCCGTGCCCTCTCCACCCCGGTTGAAGACGGGACCCGCCGTCATAGGGCGGTCTGGCCGTAGACGTCGTCGAGCAATGAGCCCAAAAGTGCGGAAGTGCGGCCCTTGGGGTAATTGATCCGGCCGTTTTTTGTTGTTCCAAGTGTCCAAGTGTGTCATGTCACCGGCGCGCTGGTGCTCCAGCAAACGTGTATCGTGATTCGATCGACGACCAGACTTCATTTCTGCCTGCGCTCGCGGTGCCCCCCCCCCCCCCCCCTACTTGTCGCCAAGGAACACACTTTACCCCAGGAGAAAAGAGAGACTAAAACTTGGGCCGGGGGGTCACCACCGTCAGACATCGTGTCGTCCTGCCTGGCAAAAAAGACGGACATTGTTATGCCGCGGCCACCCACGGTCTCGTTTGTCGTCGGTTGAAAGTGGATATGTGAAGGGATTGCACTACAGATATTCCAAACTAAAATGGTCCCCCAAACCAACCGGGAGAACCCACAACTGTCTCCTGTTTTTCTAGACGCATGTTAGCTTCTCGTCTCGGGGTGGCCAGGCGACGAAGCATCACACCTTCAGCCGCTGCTCACTTCAGAGCCGTAAGGCATGCGGCGATGCGCCGTGAGCTGTCATCCGAAGAGCCCCATCTTGTTCCGCGATGGAGACGCAAACTGTATGGAGCTCCGTCTGCTTCCGTGCCTTGGCCTGGAGTACCTGACGATTCTAGACTTCCATCGGACGTTCCAAGCCTTTAGTATCGTCACTTGGATGGATCTCATCAGTCAGAAGCTCGCCATCTTCGTGCGGGTGCCTATTGGCAAGACATCCAATTACGTTACTGGTTGGCCACAACGTGGCCGGCTGCAGGTCCGGGTGGAAGGGGGCCTTGGGCAGCTTGGAAGGCCTCGAACGTGGGACGAGGAGGAAAATTTTCACTTCATGATGGCAATCACCGCAGCTCGGATGGATCTCATTACCGCCGATTTCCCCTAACGTCAAGTGTTCGCGAGGCACGCACCATCGGCGCATCCCTGAAGGTGGATCGTGTCACCTCCAGACCACCGGGGCTCCACCGGTGTGACAGAGCGTAACAACCGCTAACGGGAGGCCGAGCCGGGTGGCCGATGTGCCTCCGCCGGCGGAATCCACCCTCAACCGTGTACGTCAAGGGGACCCGATGGCATGGGTGTCGCGTAGTGCCAGCGCCAGCCGCCAGGCACTTAAAGGGAAGGCGCGGCGCCCCTGGATGGATCTCATTAGACATCGATTCCGTGTACGTAAAGCCCAGCCGGTTGTCGTGTGTTGTTTGGAACTTTGCATCATTTTCAGTTTTTCTTTCGTCGTTTGTCTGCTGGATTGCGATATCCACCCTTGCGACTTGTTCGAATGTGGAATCCAATGGCGACGAAGTAGAAGTACAAGCGGTACTTGATGCACACGTCGTGGTTTGTACCGTTCGCCAACCTGACCAGGCTCCCCCTTGATTGCTTTTCCCCCCTCTCTCTCTTTTTCTTTTCTTTCCTTTTTTCCCCTCGGGCGACGAACGACACACGGCACGCAAGGTTGCGCCCTGAGCCCAGGGGTGGAAAGACGGCCGGTGGTGCGTGTGACATGAAAATGCAGCCGTGACGAAGCAAAGAGCAAGGGGAAGAATTTCCCCACCCTTGCTTGCAGTCATTGTGTAGGGTGACGACCCGTGGTGAATGGTTTGGAGTTGTGGTCAGCGATGAGCGTTTCCTCGGGGGCAAGCCGGCTAGTGCGGTGATGCTACTGCGTCGTGCGCGCCTTGTCACGGCGCATTGTTGGGCGGGAATGGTTGAATAGGTAACGAGGTATTGCTGACAAGAGTAGCTGGGAGGCTGACATGCCGCATTCATTGGCAGATGAAAGATGGGGTCTCAGATCTTCAAACCCATCATGGCTCCCCGCGTGCCCGCATCCCCTCCTCGGGTTGAATTGCATGTTTCGTGGTGTCGCGGGGTGCGGCTGTCTCGGTGTAGTTCAATGCCCCGTCTAAAGTCGGCAACAGCTGGAGCCTGGTACGGCTCCGATTGCACTCCAAGATGGCATATTCCATAGTGGCATGGACATGCAGGCAAGAGATGGGAAACTTGATTATCGGGCCAATTGAGCATTGAGGAGGACTACAAACAGGCCTTGGCCATAGTTGCAGCAAAGGTGCTCGGCGCACTGCTGCTCGTTGGTTCTCGTCTTCCATGGTGTTTCTTGTCAGTCGACGATAATCGGACACATCACCGCTTCCAAGAGTCTTGGAAACCGCCCTATTGGTGCACTGGCGCGGGCAACACCTTGAGCGCATGGGATGTCAGCCGACAACCTGAGGCGAGAGAGAGAGAGAGAGAAAGAAGGAGGCTTTTGCGACCGACGGGAAGCTGGCATGTCTGACAACACGAAGTCGGTGAGGTTCGAGAGCATTATCGGCAAACGGAAAGTTGACCGTTTCGCCGCGATTCCGATGTTGGCAGCTATGTAGATACAGTACCTGGATACTGTGACTCGACTCACAGGGAAGGTGTCGGCGACGGAAGCACCTGCCGACTATCGGCGCCATCTATTCCTAGGTAGGTACCTAGTAGTAGGTAGTGCAAAGGAGAGGAAGGTCCAGTGACGGTTGGTGTCATTAAAAAGCGGGCCCTACGCCTTTCCTCGACTTGGGCTTGACATGATGATGACTCTATTAGCGACCAAGCGCGCCCGCGCCCGCTACTGGGTTGGGGAGTCGTAGTCTAGGATTACCAATCTGAAGAGATGCGAAGCTCGGTTGGAAATCCACTTCACTCTGCATTGATGAGAGCAAGGATTGACTTGGGTGAGAGTGTCAGACAGAAACTGGCGGTTGGACGCCGCCGTTGAGGGATGATGTGTGCACTTACTGCTTGCTTACCTACCTTACCTACTAAGTATGCATGTACGATGTATGTCTAGGGATACAGGTCGAGTGCCGAGCAGAACCAACATCATGTCATCCAATACCACCTACCTACCGACCTACCGACCGACTGACCTAGGCACTAATACTGTGCCGTCGGACCGGGACCGGAGTGACCCTGATGAGTTTGGACAAGCTGTGAGTAAAGGTGGGAGTCGGAAGGAAGGAGGCCCCAGCTGTAGAGCTACTCTACACTGCACAGGTAGGTAAACAAGCATTCGTTCGTACTCTATCAAGTTTGACCTGAAGGGCGTCACTTGTCTTCTCGCTGGCGCATTGCCCGTGTGTAGTGTACCAGTCACCAGTCATCCATCACCTTATGGGGCGGGGCTCTCTGTACCTTTTTCAGTGTTTTCGGTACGGAGAGGTATTGGATCCGTATTCCCTTCTTGTTGCCCTGGTCCCCACTCTTCTTCCACTACGTACACACGTTCTCACAGACAGATCAGAAGGTATATAGGTAACTTAGCTTCTTCGGAAGGTACGTATCCCATGTACCTCTCTCTTGTACCGGTACCTTTCTCCCTCCTCCTTCCGTCTCGCGGGCTGAAGATGAGTCGCCCGCCTTTTGCGAGTGCAAAGGCGTGGAGGATCGTTTCTGGCCCCGGCTGGCGCTTGCTCTGCCATCCATGGATGTGTTTGATCAAGCCGTGTCGAGACAAAGGTCTTCTCGTCCCGGGGCGGGGGACGGGACCTGCCCTGCCCTGCCCATCCTCGACGCAACCCAGCCTTTTAAGAGAGCTGGCTCGCCCTTCTTCCTGTCAATGATGGAATCGTCTGTATCGATCTCTCTGCATGTCACTCACTCATAGGCCTTTCTCTCCATCTGCCCCATTACCGACTGCACTCACTGCATTTACAACTCCATCACACGAGTCAACCAAAATGACGAGCCAAGGCGACAGGAGCTCCGTTATCACCTTCGCCCGACAGTCTGCATCCTCCCGGAAGCACAGTGTCGAGGTCAAGATCAACGGCCACTATCACTCCAAGGTCTACACCTCCGGCAACCCCATCTCCGGCCAAGTTACCATCACCCCTAGTCACGACAGCCGATTCGACCATGTTCAGATCATCCTGATCGGCACCTCGAGGACTCGCCTGGACGCCCTGCAGATTCCCCAACTCTCCTCCCACACCTTCCTCAAACTGGAAATGCCCATCCCCGACTCCGCTTACCCCGTGCCCCGGATCTTCGAGGCCGGCGGGACTTACACCATTCCCTTCAACTTCGTCATTCCCCACCACTTGACCATCAGCGCCTGCACCCACAAGGCCCAGTCGGACTACATCCACGACTACCACATGCGCCTTCCTCCGACCGTGGGTGGCTGGGAGAGGGACGATATGGCTCCTGATATGGCCCAGATACAGTATGCCGTCAAGGCTCGCGTTGTGCGACAAGACGAACTCGGCGGCAAGCCCATGAAGCTCATGGAGGACAGCCACTTGATCAAAGTCCTTCCTCGCTGCCCCGAGGACCCGCCTTTAAACATCACAAAGCAGGATAGGGCCTACGCTCTCAGCAAGACCAAGCCCATTCGCAAAAACCTCTTTTCTTCGAAGCTAGGCTACATCACTGCCGCTACTGCTCAACCAAGCGCTATTCATCTGACTGCCGACGGCCGCTCGGCCTCCGAGGGTTCTATCCTGGTCAACTTGAACTTCGAGCCTACCTCTGCCGATATCTTGCCTCCCAAGGTCAACACGGTTTCTGCCAAGCTCCAGGCTCAGACATGGTACGGCGCAACCCCAATGACGAAACTGCCCAACATGGGTGACAGCCAGGAGGCCTTTGCCATGTCCCAGCAGCAAGTCTACAACACCTCGGTCACCTTGTTCTCAACGTCGGTGGGTAAGGTAGCCTGGCGCCAACAGTTGAATTTGGCCGCCCGTCGCGATTCCGGATACTCTAGCGATGGCCTGCGCGAGAGCGGTCACTCCGACTCGGATAGCCAAAACCACAGCCAGAGCCGTCGTTGGAGCAAGGACCAGTCATGCCCCATCTTCCACAGGGCGGCCCTCCAGATTCCTTTTAAGCTGCCGACGTCCCGAAAGACCCTTGTCCCGACCTTTTACGCTTGTCTCGTCTCCCGCACCTACACTATGCAACTGACGCTAGTGGTTGGCGACTCCAAGATCAACCTGAAAGTTCCCTTGCAAATCGCCCTCGAGCCTCCCGTCCAGCAGGATCTTCTGGATATGGGGCTGCCTAGCTTCGATGCTGCCATGGCACAGCAGGAGGAGGCAGAGGCAGATGCGTATTTCCAGCCGCGGCTGTTGCAACAGCCGGCACCCGAGTTCCAGGGCAACGCTGTTTTGCCCAGCTACGGCGTTTTGGAAACGAGGCGGTCAATTGTCCCAACTGCGTAATGTAGCCGCAGTCCAGCAATGGTTTCATTTATCACGAGTTATGACTGATGGAGGGGGGGTTTCACGCGATACCATTCCTCGACTGTTTCCTCCTTTATTTATTCTGGTTTGTCTTATATACAGAGGATGTAGCAGAGGCCACGCCTATTTTATATCGTATGGGTATCGGGCATGGGAGTTTGGGTCAAGAAAAGGGATCTTTTATTGTAAGGGAGTTGGTTTTTTACCGCATCAAGGCCTCCGTCGGTGGCCCTTCTGCATCGTAGATACCCAAAGGGCAAATGCAAAATCGGATACACACAAGTAATACTTAGAATGAGAGAGAAAAGCTGCATTAAGAGTCTTCAGCGCAAGCGTGCCGTATAACGTCACTTTTCTTAATGTGAGTCATTAATTGTGTCCGTTGACTACCTACTACCTACTACGTCGGTTGATGATTATGCAAGCGGGGGGCCGCCATACATTCCGACAAACGGCGGCGAAGGTCCGCTCCGGGTGCCAGGAGATGGCCTCTCCCGGATTGGAAGAAATGCCAAGGTGGCCTTCCGCCCCGGGGGAGAGAGATGGGCAAATACCAAAAGGGGCCGCCGAATCATCAAACAGCCGGAGCGGAGTGGAGAAGTCGGCGGGCACAGCAAAGGAAAAGGTGGGGGCCAGAAAGTTCTGGACCAACGGGCGCATCACGGTGCTTTTGCTATTCGATTGCGGTGGAGTGGTGGCCCGCCCGCCTTTCCCGCTTTTTTCTGCCTTTGCCCTGATTCCCCAGGTGCATGCATCTATCTATGCATGCATGCATTCATTGCCAGTAACAGAACAGACATTGTGGATGGCCCTTTCGTGACATTGAGGATGGAGAAGTATAGCACCTAGCAAGAGTGGGCATTGGGTGACAGCATCTTGGTCTCAACGGCCACACCACCCCTCTTCTGATCAAGATTGCTCGACGTGTCGTTGGATGAGGAGGAGGAGGAGGAGGAGGTGGTCGTGGTGGGTTACTCCCGGCATTTCTATTGATAGCGCCACGGTACTATACATACAGCCGCGTACCGTGGGCGGCAGGCAGGGTGAGCGTCGATCGTGTCCACCTAAGCAGCAGCTGCGGCAGCTTTGTGCGTCAGTCAGCCTTTGTGTTCGGTGACATAGCTGCATACCTAGGTACCCACAGGTGTACTACCTACCTGTCTTTGTGTTTGTCCAGCTGAGATGGATGGGCGCAAATCCGATGTAAGCTGTACCCGACCTTTGGAAGCGAAGAAACAGAATATCCTGGAGGCTTTCGAGAGATGACATTTATTTCCCCCTTCGAACGAGATGGCCCGTGATGGCGCCGGGTCCCCTTTCATCTTGGCCTGCAGTTCGAACCACCAAACACCCCCGTGTCGGTTGAATTTAGCTTCCCAACAGGCCGCCTTGATTGGTGCCCTTGATAGCGGGCAGCGGCAGATATGGGAGCCATAGGAAACAATCAGCGTCTGCAGTATACCTGCCTAAACCACCTTCCTTCCTACCTACCCACCTTGGGTTTAAGTGCAATGGCTGCCGGATACCTACCTACTGCTGCATGCACCAAGTGACGGCGATAAGCTTCCGCCGAGTGTCTTGGGAACAACACGGCGAGATAAGCAGCGGCGGCACCCTTGGCCAGCCATGTGAGATGCGAATGGACGAGGGTGGAACGGAACGGGGGCACTCGATGCTTGCCATGCCATCCATGGCAAGCAAATACGACATGCCGGGACAGAAAATGTAATGTAACTGATGAGCTGCGTTGTTAACACTTTACCTACCTTAATTACCTACTCCGTATTCGAGGGACGATTGATTACCTACGGACCAGGTAGATAGCCTTGAACCGTGCGCCCCGCCCCCATGTCATATCCCCCCCCATTATTACCATTCCTGCTCATTCCATCCCATCCCATCCCATCCCGTCCCGTCCCCGTCCAGGTCTCGCTCGTTCTTCCAATTGTCTCTTCCTCCTCCTCCACTCCCTCCCCGTCCCATCTCCTGCGTGGTTTCTGTCGACTGTCATTCCTCTCACCAGACACACTCCAAATCCGCCCCAAGGTTGATCCCATTTCGAGCACCATTTCGGTGGCTGAGCCGTGTCATCCCGAACGGTACCGACTTCTAAACTTCGAGCTTGACACTTTCCGACTTCTTTTTGGGTACTTGGTACCGATTCCACTCGTTTCTCCCACATAACCCTTTCGTCTTCTCCCGAAACTCTCTCTCTCTCCCCCTCCCTCTCTGTCCCTCCCGCTCGGATCTATTAGTCTTAAAGGGTGCTTGCCCCCCCTCCCACCATTTGCGGCGTCGTGGCGCGGAGAGACACCCGTGCAGCCACCACGGACCTTCGACTGAAGGCGACCGATCGTTTTACCTCCAATAGCTAGTCGATCGCGTCCATTGTCCCCAATCGCTCCAGTTACTTGCCACCGCCTGTTAAAGAGTCAGCCGACTAATCGCCCATCCATAATAATTGCAGACACTTGTCTTTTCCGCTGAGGCCTGTTGACCGCAGTACATGCGAACATAGCCGACGGACGACTCCGACCCGACATATCATGATGCGACAGGTGCTCAAGGCAGGCTTGGGATGCTTCGTCTCCCTGCTGCTCGTCGCACCGGCTGACGCCTTCTACATTCCAGGTTCGGCGCCCCTTACGAGTCACGGACCATGATATACCAAAAGCAAGGGTGCTGACTATCGCGCACAACAGGCTGGTCGATCAAAAGCTACAAGGACGGCGAGCAGATACCCTTACTGGTCAACAAGGTCTACTCGGACAACACCCAGCTGCAGTATGCCTATTACGACCTCCCCTTCGTCTGTCCGCCGACGGGCCAGCAGAAACCCGGCACCGGCTTGCTGAGCGGACAGAGTATCCCTTTGAATCTCGGCGAGGTCCTCCGCGGCGACAGGATAAAGACGTCTGACATTGACCTGGTCGTCGGCCAAGACAAGCCGTGCAACTTGCTTTGCAACCGCGAGATCAGTAGGAAGGAGATGAGCAGAGCCAAAGACATGGTACGAGATGGCTACGTCACCGAGTGGATCGTTGACAACCTTCCCGGTGCGACGAGCTTCATCACCGTTGACAAGAGCCGCAAGTACTACGCCGCCGGCTTCAAGGTCGGGTTCACCGACTACTCGGCGAACAGCGGCAAGCCGCGCTACTTCATCAACAACCACCACACCATCGTCATCCGCTGGCGCAAGGCCCCCGGAAAGGCCGGCGAACACGGCGGAAAGGTCGTCGTGGGATTCGAGGTGTACCCCAAGAGCATCGGCCCCAACAACAAGCGCGACGACAAGGGCTGTCCCGCGGACCTGCAGAACATCGACCAGAACTTTGAGCTGTACCTCGCCCCGAACAAGTCGTCGGGCATGTCGAAGCACAACCTCGATTCCTCCTACCACCCCGCAGACGAAGAAGACCTCGACGGCGCCAAGCTCACCATCCCCTACACTTACTCTGTCTACTTTCGCGAGGAGAACAACGTCGAGTGGTCGCGGCGCTGGGATTTGTACTTTGTGAACCAGGAGGAGGGCCAGAAGATCCACTGGCTTGCCATCGTCAACTCGCTCATCATCTGCGGTCTTCTCACCGGCATTGTCCTGATGATCCTGGCCAGGACGATCCGCTCGGATATCAAGGGCTACAAGGAGGTCCCGCTCGAGGACGGCAAGCCGAGGCTGAAGCGCAAGAAGACGGGTAGCAGATCTCCCAAGCTGTCGGAGAAGACGGGGGGGCTGCTCGATCAGGGAAACGACGCCGACAACGACGCGGACGTGTCGTCGGACGACGAGGCACTGGAGGATGTCACGGGCTGGAAGCTTCTGCATGCCGACGTCTTCAGGACGCCCCAGTACGGATACCTCTTGGCGCCCCTGGTGGGATCGGGAATGCAGCTCCTTTTCATGGCGGTGGGGCTCGTCCTGCTGAGCGCGCTGGGCATCCTCAACCCCAGTTTCCGCGGCGGATTCATCAGTGTGGGTGTGGGCCTCTTCGTCTTTGCCGGCCTCTTCTCCGGGTACTTCTCGGCGCGGGTGTACAAGACGTTTGACGGACAGGATTTCAGAAAGAACGCGCTCGTCACGGCCGTCCTGTTCCCGGGCCTCCTCTTCGGCATCGTCTTCATCCTCAACCTTTTTGTGTGGGCACAAGCTTCCAGCACAGCCATTCCGTTCGGGACCGTCGTGGCCATCGTCTTCCTCTGGCTCTGCATCCAGGTGCCTCTGGTCTACGGCGGCTCCTGGTTCGGGTTCGTCCGCGGCGGAAGCTGGGAGCACCCGACCAAGACGAGCACGATCCCCCGGCAGATCCCACGGCAGGCGTGGTACATCCAGCCGTGGCAGTCGGTGCTCCTCGCCGGACTGATACCCTTTGCGGTCATCTTTATCGAGCTGCTGTTCGTCTTCCAGTCGGTCTGGCAAGACAAGAGCGGCTACTACTACGTGTTCGGGTTCCTGGCGGTGGTGTCGGTGATTCTCATCCTGACGATCGCCGAGGTGACGGTGGTGACGATCTACATCCAGCTCTGCTCGGAGAACTACAACTGGTGGTGGCAGTCGTTCATGGTGGGCGGCGGCAGCGCCGTGTGGGTATTCCTGTACTGCGTGTGGTACTACTTCTTTAAGCTGCACATCACGGGTTTTGTGAGCGGCATGCTCTTCTTCAGTTACAGCTTCATGGCATGCTGCGTGTACGGTCTCCTGACGGGCACCGTCGGATTCCTGAGCGCGTACGCGTTCGTCAGGAGGATCTACGGGTGAGTTTGTCCTCCGGCGGGTTATCCAGGCAAAGCTAACACGACGACGACAGTGCCATAAAGGCAGACTAGACTAGGCTAGGCTGCGGCGTCGGCCATGTTGGGGAGATTTCTTTTTTTTACGTGCCCCAATGTTGGCTTCGGCACGAACAGGGACGATGGGCGCTTCTTAATGCATTAATCGGTGCGTCAAAACGTGGGGTATGGGAAAGGACAAGGGAACGGGTGGGTGAGCTGGCTGGCGTTTATTGGAAGCCAAGGTGTTCCGTGGCCTCGGTTCGGGGCGGTCGGGCGGGTTGACAGACTATCGAACAAGGTACATATGATGAACAGGATTCAGACGGGCAAAAGAAGGCGTGCCACAAGAATTGAATAGGTAGTTGCGAGCAGGTATGTACTTGACATGAGTAGTTTCGCGCGCGCGTGCCTAACTCGGGTGACGTGTCGTTGATCAACTAAGGGGCATGCGGAATATGTGAGGATAAAGAGGGACCAGCAACAGCAAAGGAGGATGGATACCTATCCAGCTTCGTGGCGGCCCACGGGTTATCCAATCACATATATAGTACACTACCTACAGGTAGGTAGATGGGCATTTACTTGGATGCCTGGCGGCTGATAGCTACCCCTTCTAAGCCCCCACCGGTATTGGAGTGGTGTTTGTGGGCGGGCCGGGCACGGTCTGACAGCGATGCGATATCTAGGTAACGAACGATATCTGATGCGAAGATGAACGCGCTTGCGGCGGATGCCGGTTTCGACGGGCAAGGTTCCGTCGCGCGTGGGGACGGCACGTAATCAAATTAACCAACAGCCAACTGATGAGTCGGGGCGAAACAACGAATGGATGTGAGACCAGATAAGAGCCGGACACGGACGACGAGGGGAAAGGTGCGGAATCGTTAGATAAGCAGCGGTTGCTTGGGGGCCGCCCACGGGGGGGGGGGGGGGGGGGGGGGGGGGGGGGGGGGGGGGCGCTCGGGCTACGTGTTTATGGATTCCTGT
>MU846333.1:0-27958 GCA_030867225.1 Colletotrichum caudatum
GGATAACTAGGCATCTAGACTAGTACTTCTAAAGCAACAGGTCTGCCGGCTAGAGGGTTAGTTAGAGGACTAGCAGTAACGTAAGAGGAAAAAGGTCCCTTTATTACCTAACAGCACCTTTGCCACTATAGATAATGTATAGAAGGCGTAAAATCTAGATACCGACTTAGATACCAGCCAAATAGATAGTCCGGATAAATCCAGCACATCTGAATTACCTAGTAAGGCCGAAAGTTGCATATAAGTAGGTGGTAATGTGGGTGAAATAAGTGGTGATAGTGGTGGTAATGGTGGTGGTGATGATGTTGGAGATGGTTTGCGGAGGTAGGGGTTTTGCGTAAGTGGGGTGGGGGAGTTATGTGTAACCTTAATGAACGTCTCGAACTCTTAACCACATATATATTTGCGTTTCCTGAGAATGTATGCCTAACCCCCACATCAAATTCTTATGGTAGCTTGATAGATGTCAAAGATAGACACGAAATAGCAACTTGGCTATAAATGAGAACTGTGTCGTTATCTATTCGGGGGTCTGAAGGTACTACGTCTGCGTTTTCGACCGGCCCCTTTTGATTGTTTCCATTGAAGAACCTCCTTTAATTGAATTTCTTGACGACCGTAGGTCCTTGTGAACTCATACTAATACCTCGAGAGGGAACGTCTTGTGTTTCTATCTTAGCCTAGGCTTCTGAGCGGTGGCGATATGGTAGCAGGCATTCTGCCGGTGCTTTTCGTATGTTGCCGGTATCTAACTGTATCTAGCAGCTGCTAAGCCTCAGCAACCAGATATACCATATTCTGTCCCACAGGTCCTAACCCACGCTGACCTTGGCCCCAACCAGTACAATGTGGTATTTCCGGCTGCCTTCCTGATTAGGTTAGACATCTGGTAAGATACCGGAAGTGTACCAGCGAAGCACTTGCTTACTTGGCGATATAAAGATAGACCAAGGGCCCATCAGCGATTTATTTCTGTGTTCGAGTACAACCAAGGGCGTATTGTTTGCTCCTTGCGCTATTAGCTCCTCGGCCTGCATTTCTACACGCAATATTTCTCGAGTATTCTTCTGGCCAATCCGCGCTTCAACGATCACGCAACGTCACCGGAGTCGAGCAGAGTCATGAGGTTAGGCACTTTAGCAAGCGGCGCAGTAACTGTGTCCGCTGCTCTTGTGTCGGCGGAATTCTACTCACAGTCAACAAGATGCGTAAGTTACCGCCTGCCGACCTCCCCTCTGCCAAGATGCCATCTGATAATCAGTCCGTTTTGGTCTCGCTGACTACTGACTAACAGTGTACAGTGCTTCAACCTGAGTGTCATATCAGGGCTGGCTGGCAAGGTTCTCTTTCCCGACTCGGCCGAGTACACGGACCGCATGGCCTCGTATTGGTCCGTCAGCGCCGCCCTGAACCCGTGGTGCATCGCGCAACCGTCAACTGCGGAGGATGTGTCCACCATCGTCAAAACACTCGCCGCTTCCAACTGCACATTTGGCGTCCGCGGTGGCGGCCACGGGTCCTTTGCGGGGTCCAACAGTGTCGAGGAGGGTGTCACAGTCGACTTTGGCAATATGAACAGCACCACTTACAACAGCAATACCAGACTCGCCTCCATCCAGCCCGGCGGCCACTGGCAGACGGTGTACGACACCCTTGCGCCTCACGGCGTCGTCGTGACCGGCGGCCGTGCCGGGACCGTCGGCACTGGTGGTTTCATCACCGGCGGCGGTAACTCGCTCCACTCGGCGTCTCACGGTTTCGCATGCGACACAGTCGCCAATTTCGAGGTCGTCTTGGCCGATGGCTCCGTCGTCAACGCCAACGCCACCTCGAACCCCGACCTGTGGCAAGGCTTGAAAGGCAGCGGCGCCAACCTTGGTCTTGTCACTCGCTTCGACATGTACGTCATCGAGTTCCCGGACCCCTCGAAGCCTGTTGTCTGGGGTGGCAAGCTCTACTACGATTTGGAGTCTGGGCCTCGGGTCATTGATGCCTTCGTCGACTTCACCGAGAACGTCCAAAAGGACGAGAACAGCTCCTCGATCCTCTATTGGGGTTATGTCCCCGCCAATGGCGGCTTGTTCCTCAACGCTGCTATCCAGAACACCCTTGCCGAGGTTGCCCCTCCCGTCTTTGATGGATACTATGCTGCGGGCAACATCATCCGGGACACTACCAAGGTCGCCCTCATGTCGGTTGCCGCCAATGAGCTTGGCTCTAACTCGCCCGGCGGCTTGCGCAACGTGTGGTTCACCCTCGCCTTCGCCAACGACGCCCGTGTCATGAACTACGCCGTCGAGAAATACGGCGCATTGAACGAGAATCTGGAGGAAGCCGTTGGCGGCTTTAACACTCTTTGCATGTTTCAGCCCATCACGAAGTCGATCGTGGACAAGGGCGTCGCGAATGGTGGCAATGTCCTCGGCTTGGAACAGTACGTTGCCAGAGGTAACGGCGTCATGTTCCTCGTCACGCTTGCTATCAATGGAGCCGACAACGAGACAATTGCCTTCCCTCATGTCCAAGCTTTTGTGGAGGACGTTGAATCATATGCTGCGTCTCTGGACCTGGATTGGGGCTGGAAATACCTCAATTATGCACACAAGCTGCAAGATGTTGTCTCATCCTACGGCGACGCGTCTGTTGGAAAGCTGAGGGCCGCATCTGCCAAGTACGACCCGGCTGGCGTTTTTCAGAACCTTCGTCAATCTGGCTTCAAGATTCCTATCTAGATTCTACCCGTTTGTCACGATTCTCTTCCTCAAGGTATCATGGGAGCAAGATGTCAGCGAGCTACATCCCTCTTTATGCATGTTAATCTGGTATCAGACGCAGGGTCAGAGTCTTAACATGCCCAATACTTGCTCCTTTTTGTGTTCATACATCATGTACAAGATTAAGCGTTTCTTTCGATCTAATTACAGAGTGTGTACCGGGTGCTATTGCTGATTACGTGTATTTCCAGCGACTGTGATTTTGCGCAGCTAAGTGCTCGAATTAATGGAAGAAGATGGTATCGTGAAGAGATAAAACGCAGAGAAACCAAAGACTACATGCTCTTGAGAAATTAGCACGCTCCCGTACACATGAAACAGGAGGACCAGTCGCAGTCCGCACAACCGCCGCATGAGGACCAGTCGCAGTCCGCGCAACCGCCGCAACACCAACAAGCGGCGCAAACCCCGTCGACACTGCCAGCCACGGGACCAAGGTTGCCGCTACCCGTCGCGACCGATTCCATGAGCCCCTCGGTATTATAAGCACCGTACGCGATCCCAGCCCCGGCGCCGGCGCCGGCCAGTAGCCACGCGCCGTTCTGCATCATGCGCTGAAAGGACCTGGCAGCATTGTCAAGGGTGATCTCGTGCAACCTGTGGGACGGGACCTCGAGGCTCTCGGCGAACCAGTCGTAGTCCACGGCACACCCTTCGGGCTTTTTGATGATGCGAGAAAAGCTCTTCAAGAGGCCCCGGCAGTCGTCGAACCCGAGCGCGTCCACTGCGAGCGCTTTGCGCGCAGCCTCCCATTCGGCGCTGACCTGGTCCTTGGCGAGGGTCGTCCAGCCGATCTGGCAGACGGTGTAGTCTCGTGTGCGTCCCTTGCCCGGCGGGTCGGCGAGCTCCAGCGTCCGCAGCCGGCTCGTCTCTTCTCTCAGTGACCACGGCACCACGTGGGCCTCGTAAGTGCTGCCCGGCACTTTCTCCCGCGACGGGACGCCGTTCGGCAGCCCGAGTGCGTACTTGTTGCCGTGGGTGATGATGGCCCAGTGTATTTGGCATCCGTCCTCGACGCGTCGCGAGTACCACACCTGCTCGCCGGTCGCCGAGTCCCGTCCTTGCTTTTCCCGAAGCTGTACTCCCTCTTCCGTCCCCCTTCTCTGCTCCTCTTCTTGTTGTCTGGCTCTGATGGTCTTTTCGCTAGTGAACATGATGCGGTGCTTTCGTTGTCACCAAAATAAGAGGAGACTTGCTGTAGATGTGTAATGCTTGGCGATGTTGCGGGTTGTCGACTGATGTGAATTTCACCGGTTCCCAAGTAATACGGATGGGAAGTTTGGACCACATCTTACACTATCGAAATGCCAGACCTCCCCTGACGTCAGATAACCAGAAACCTCAGCCTATGTCCAGTCAAATTTGCAGCATCTTACAGGTGGCAGCTTGGCCATCGCTTTCTCGTATCACGAAGCTGACCGAGGTTGTTTTGGTAAGAGGCTATCATGTCTGCTTACAGCTCCTAGGGGTTGGTGTTTTGCCATGTTGCTACCAGATTACCAGTGCCCATTACATCATTGCTGATTTATCCAAAGGACTATCTCGAAGATCCTCCCTCCGCCTCCAGATTGCTATGCTTCCGGGCGGTTTTTGTGGGCCATCCTCATCATATTCTGGCCAATGACCAAGGGCATCATATCATCATGGTGCTGCGCCAGACAAGCACACCGGTTTCCAACCAGTCACGATGGCTGTACTTTGAGGTGGCCAACCAGACAAGGGTTCCGGATAAATCACAAAGTCTGAACTGGATGCTCGTGCCCTGTACCAGCCCTGGCGTATCATATCTAGCAAAAGCGAAGCTTGATGGCTGCGCCTAACCCCCAATCTTCCATTGCACCGAGCAACACTTGGAACGCCCCAAGGTCTCTGCTGCCCAGGGTTGAGCAACATATCGTTGACACAGCCTAGTCAGCTGGAATACCACCATCAATGATCGTGAATTCCGTCGATTGTCTGTAAGTTATTATGGGTTCGTTGGCCATATGGGGCATGGGACTGATGTGGTCTTGGCGAGTAACAACGGGTTGGCAAGGCCGACTCCCAAGATGGTCGTTTCAAGCCTCGAACGAAGCTAGCTGTGAGCGAGATGCCGGCATTCCAAGACATGGAACAAAGGTCACGCCACATATTTCTCGGGTTTTTGAAGTGCCGTAAATGACAATTATTTTATTTTACTTGATCTTTCCCGCAGCCTGCTAGACCTGGCTTTACTGTACAGACTGTGTGTAAGCAGAACTCAGGCCCCCAAAGGAAACGAGCTTTTACAGATGCCCCGCGTCTCGTTGGGGGTGATGTTACAGGGTGTGTCTATCTATGCCTTCTTTTTGGAGGGATTCTTACCCCGCGGTATCCACACATCATGTGCCCCTCTTCTACTTGGATCTTCTTGAGTTCAACGAAAAGATATCTTACATGGTAAGGTCAAGTCTGCGTTTCTCGGGAGATCAATCGCGCGTCAACGCTAGAGAGACGCCGTTCGGCTTCATTCCGTACAAGGCAATGTACGAAGAGGATTGGCTTCGTCGTATGTGAATATGCATCGATCCCAGCTCGCAAACATCACCGTTCAGGTTTCGACTGAATGGACAGAAGACGTCTCACAAACGATCTCGAGGCCCATTTCGGCAACTCGATCATGCTCAGACGTCGTCGGCATATAGTCAGTAAGCGGGATTCTGCAGGCAACGACAACCTGTGCATAAGATGTGGGCAGCGGATGCGCACGATCACCTGCCAATCTTATCAGATCAACAGCATAGACCAGCCGCCGGCAAATGTAGCAGCCCTTCATCTTATGTCGGTTGAACCAAGCCACGAGCGTGGCTGGCATGCGTAGCCGGTGTGGGATGCGTGAAGTTTCCCGCGTCTTACGCACTGACAAGAAGGCCTCGCAGCAACCAGTATCAGATTAACAACTCACGTCGAACCTAGGTACGCCAACAAACAAGGTTCGGCCGCACGTGTCGTTGGCAGGTTCTTTATTCCAAGACGACGCCAGCCGACGCGAGACCGGTCCCCGCTGTCCCCGATACGGAACCCAGCAGGGAGATCCCCAGGAACTTGGGACCGACCGGGATTGCTGTTGTAAGGGGAGGGTAGCTTTCTGTCAGGCGTCCCGGGGGGGGCACCATCACCTGAGAAGACGTAAAGAAGGGGAGGTTGCGGGAATTCTAGGTTGAAGGAAGGGGCAGATAGGAATCATCGTCACAATTGACCGCTATCTACGCTATTCTTCAGCCAGGCCTCCATCTCGGCCCAGGTCACATCTTGAGTTCTGCCGCCGTAGTGGCGGGTAACGTGGAATATCCATCTGCGCAACGGGGAGCCCTCAAGTGAGTTGCCGACGAAAAGCACCTTGCTCTCGTCGGTCGCCAACTCTTCTTCCGCGAAACGGAATAGATTATTCAGCTTGAACAAGAAGTCTTGGAGGTCGTCCCAGCTCCCCCCTTTCCATCGGATACGGGGCAATCGCTCCGTGAACACGTCGATGCGAGATCGCTTGGGTTCTGGCTGGGGGGTAGCGGCTCTAGCGCTCCCCTCGTACACGCTCTCGAGCGGTGCGCCATTTCGCAGTGCTATGATTTGGTCGATCATCTTCCTTTTCCTTTCCCTTTGCCTTGCCTTTGCGATCTCCTCCTCGAGGAGGTCCTTCAGCTCCTCCTCACTCAACTCAAGGAGATCATCCTTCGGCCCCTCCTCCGTGCTACCTTGTCGCTGGGCAGTAGCTTGGGACCTGGTGGGCGCCATCGTTGGTCTAATGGTCGGTAAGCCTACGGGTAGGTAGAGATATGAACGTGTCAGAGGCTGTGATCGTACCGAGTAGAGGGTAGAGGAGTCCACGAGTAGCGTAGTTAGGGCTCAATTGTGACGATTATTCCCATCTGCCCTTCCTTTAATCTCCTCGGGTGATAGTTAACCCGCCCGCAGCCCCCGGCCTCCCCCGGACGCCTGACACTTTCCTCCCGGTACGGCTGCTTTTGCAACTCTTGAGGGGCCCTTTGGCATTTCGGCGAGTGTCGAGAGATGGGAAATCTTGTTCTGTCGCTCCATAGGCCCCCATGATCCGCCGAGCGGTCTCCATCATCGGTCCATTGTAGCAGATCATGAAGACTGTTCTGCTCATCCCGTTTGTGGATCATCAAGATTCCGCCGCAATGCAAGCTGCTGAGGATTGGCCTTTGCCGCCTCTTCTTTCTCTCAACTCTCATGCCGTTCCAAGGCATCGTCTGAACGAACACCCAAGGGCCTGCCGACACGAGCGGGCGGAAGCTCAAACTTTCAAGTCATATCCATCTCGGCGAGCCAACTCCCCAGCCACTACCATGTGAGGGTTCGGCAAAGAGGTACCGGCTCAGTCGAACGCGACACTGACATGTCGCGGACCGTTCCCGCAATTCTCTCGAGACTTTGAGTTGCAAAAGCCACCGAAGAAGCAGCCCATGCCCCAAGATCTGTCAAGAAAATGCACCACTCAGCAGTCTGTGCCGAGCCCGGGATGGGCGCTATATTCGTCCTCTGCTATGAGTCTTGTTGGCTATCATACTGTGTACGTTTTGAGACGTCGCGGCAAACTCTGCTTTCCATCAAACCCCCCTGCATGCTTGCCTTCTTTCAGGTACATATTACATACAGCCATGAACGACGACGACGACGACGACGACATCCCGCTTCATTTCGACGCCTCCAAGCCAAGACGTCGCCCACGTGCGCGGAGGCAAACCCCTCGAGGCCCCGGTCGCACTCACAGCGAGCGACCCGCCCCGGCCAAGGCAGCTCGTACATGCTCTTCATCCTCGCCCGCGGCCCCGGCATGACGAGCGTCTCCTTGCCGTCGATCTCGGCCATCCGGTTTTGCCCGACCACCGGGCTCCCGTCCCAGTCGCTGCTCTTCTTCCCCGCCACCGCCGGGCTGCCCGTCACGGCGTACGTGCTCGTCGCCATCGAGCCGACCGTGCCCGTCCCCTTCGTAGGTATTGGCGGTGTTGTAATTGTCGCTGTCGCTGTTGTTGTTCTCGTTATTGCCGTCAGCCTTCACCCCTTCCCCCGTATGACGCATCCGGCCGCGGCGAGTTGCTGCCGCCGCCGCCGCTGGAGAACTTGCTCGCCCCGTCCGGCTCCGCGGCGCTCCTCTGCTTCTTCCTCTCCCGGCGGAGCCACAGCATGACGCCCACGGCGACCAGCAGCCCGCCGCCGACGCTCGCGCCGACGCCCATGCCCACGATCGCCACGTTCCCGATGCCCCCATGTCCTTCACCTCGTCCTCCTCCGCCCCCGTCGTTGCCGCCGTTCGACCCCGTGGGTGACGAGCTCGCGTCCGCCACCGCCGTCGGGGGCATCGTCACACGCGGCGTCTGCGTCGCCGTCGTCGTCGTCGTCTTCTGCGTCGTCGACGCGGCCCTCCGGGTAGCGGCGGCGCTCGGGTCGTACGTCTGCACGGCGGCGGCGTTGCCCGGCGTCGCGGCGACGAGGGGCCCGAAGACGGCCGCCGGCGTGCTGCAGCACCGCGTCCTCTCGGCCGCCGACTCGCAGCAGAACCTGCCCGGCACGCCGTACCCCTTGCCGTCGCACTGCCACACCTGCACGCCGTTGAACCGGAAGTCGTAGGCCGTCCTGTTCGTCCGCGCGTCGGGGTCTGGGGGGCGCGCGCGCGCGCGGGTCGTCAGTCCACGTTATGCTTTCCATGATCTCTTGCTCTCTTCATCATATGCTCGACGGTCCCGGCCGCCTCGGAAACCTTTGCGCTCCCCGTCTCCCCCGCGCCCGTCCCTTGTGCTAGCCGGGTTTGGAAAAACAGACTTACTCGATACGCAGTTCTGTGGGCAAACCGGGCTCTGCCACGTCGGGTCGGAGCACGTCCCCCGCGCGTACGCGATGCCCGTGGCGTTGGTCGTGCCGTCGAGCTTGCACAGCCCGTTGCTCAGGCACGCGTCGGCGCTGCCGCAGCACATGCTGACCTCGGCCGTGGGGTCGCACGGCACGTCCCGGGCCTGCACGCCGCCCGGGAAGAAGCACAGGTTCGCCGCGGCCCGGGCACCGGTCGCGAAGCTGCTGCCGCTGAGGAGGGCGAGCAGCACCGCCCGTGTTGTTGCTGTTCTGGTGGTTGTTGTTGTTGTCTTCATTATGGCGGGTCTGCCGTCGGGTTGAGGATCCGGAGGACCGGAGAAGAGTGTAGGTGAGGTTGGAGGTTATGACGGGTCCAGATGCCTCTTCCGAGCACTTGAAAATGCTGACTGTGTGAGAAAGGCTCGGTCCCCAAGTCACTGTGAGTGGATGGGGGAGGAAGACAGGCTTGCCAAAAGGAGTGAAAGAGAGAATCCCGGTCCTCTCCGCTGGCAGATGGGATTAAGATTATCCTCGTAACCCAAGTACGTGATAACAGGAAAGCAAACAGGCGACAATAGGGTCAGCGCTATAAGAGTGCAATGGAGAGTCGGGGGGTAATCCTTCTTCTTCTTCTTCTTCTTCTTCTTCTTCTTCTTCTTCTTCTTCTTCTTCTTCTTCTTCTTCTTCTTCTTCTTCTTCTTCTTCTCCTTCTTCTTCTCCTTCTTCCTCCCTGTTGAAAGATTTTCGTGGTGGATTCCGCTGATGGACGTCGTCAACACGCTGGCATCTTGAGAGACTCGGCAAGGGGGGGGGGGAGGGACGACGACAGAGAGGGAAAGGATCGAGAGGCGAATTGCAAAGAGCAAAGGTCCGGGAACCTTTCCAGAGGGGCGGACGGTATGTGCGAGAGCGGCGGCGCAGCCGTGCCTTATGAGAGAGGTCGCACTTCCAAAACCACTCCTCTTTTCTCCTCCTCCTCCTCCTCCTCCTCCGGGGACCTCGATTCGATCCTCGCTCCCTCTCCGTCAGATCCATGACTGCCGCGCCGTTCTTTCCTATAGTCCGGGGGTCCACTGGCCATCAAACGTTTGACACTGTCGTCCTGTCGTCTTCCAGATCTTCCTCGGACCTCTGGGTCCCCTGGTCGGGAGGGGAGGAGGATTGCTCGCTCTCGTGAACCAAGACATGTCACACACCAATTCCCCTACGGTGCCCAGCGTTCCATGCCGAAGCACGGTTGACCTGTCCCGTCCCAAAAATGACATTCCCCCATGTCAACCTGTTCGCCCAGCAGGGCCAGCCGCCATCGTCAATGCGTCCTCGGCGGGCGATCCGTCACTAGAAGGGTCCATGACTCGCCCGCCGTCGTCCGCCGGGGGCGGTTATCTTCGGCGGCGCAGAAAGCGGGAGAGTGAGAGCAGTGACGTCTCCCTCTCTCTCTCTCTCTCCCGCCGGGCCCGGTTGTGGTTTCACATCGTCCGCTCAGGATTCGCGACAATCCTCTTCCACCCCTTTCCCCTGCCCGTATAACACGCTCGCTCGCTGGGCGTCGCCAACTTTTCCCTCTTTTCCCCTTGTTCTGTCGCCGTTCGATCGAATATCTCCGCCCTCTCCCCTCCAGCCGCAGAGTGGACAAGGGTCCGTCGTGGATAGAGGCACCTTTTTGAACACGACCCGCGCACGAGGTCCCAGACCAGACCGTCGTCTTGGCCCCCTTCGAGCTGCGACTCCCACGATGAACCCCAACCACTCCCCCTTCCCCGAGTAGATAGACCCTTTCAAGTGAAGGCCGCCAACGTCACTGCCGTGAAACACGTCAACTCGATGACTTTGATTAATCAGCCCGGCCTTCGTAAACAGCCATAGCACTGGCCTCACAGGGAGGGCTTCCAGTCCACATTGCGCAAGGCCGCCACGGATTCTCGCGTATCGGCGGCGGCGGCGGCGGCTTTTGACTTTGTCTCCCGCCCTGAAGAAACAATTCCAACGCTCACCAAGGCCGTACTAAAGCCATGCAAAACATGCCCCTCGCGTGGCATCCATGCAGTGCAGCCGGGCAAAGTTCGAGCCCCCCAACCGTCTCTTCGGTCTTGCGCGTCGTACATCGCATATGCTTGTCTCACACGTGGGGTCTCAGGGAGATGGAACTGACTCTATCCTTGTTAGATGCTGGGTATAATACAAAAGGGAAATAGAAAACCGGCGTCTTGATTCCTTCCTTTCTTCCTCCCTCCTTCCATCCCTCAATCCCGAACTTGCCACCCGTTGCCTGCTGAAAGTCTGAATAGCAGGCTGAAAGGACAGAGATGGCCAAGCGGCCGTCGCGTCGTACAGGTATGTCTTCTAACTCATCCCAATAGTTCTCTCTCTCTCTCTCGTGGTCAAGTCTTTGATTTGTCATGTACCGATTGTATCCTCCAGAACGCCGTTCATCGTTGTCTTGTATCGTCAACAGGGTTTGCAGTAATTTCCATCCGTTCCCGCCCTTCATCCCGCCGGCGAGTTCCGAGAGGCGAAGCTTGTCGTCACTTGCCTCGTCAAGCATGTCCCCCCCCTGTCTGCCATCTCATCTCATACAAACTCGCCTGAGCCTTCAGACGGTTCACACCTCAACGTCCTCCTCGTCGAGGGGTTCAACCCTGACCAAAATCTCCTCCAAGAGTCCCTCTAGGAAGGTGCCCACATCTCTTCCCATGCCAACGGGCTCCGCCTTGTCATAGTGATCAATCTCCTTGCACACGTGAGCGAGCTTATATACAAGCTTGCGCAGCTTCTCGTGGGCCGCCTCCGCCCTCTGTTGCTTGGGAGTCACCTGGTTCATGGCGATACCGCTAGACGAGCTCTGGTGGGGCCGAAATGCCTGCTGCAACCTGATTTGCCTCCGCTTCAGCGCCTCTTCGAGCGCAGGGAAGATGACGTCGTTGAGCGCGTCGAGCTCCCCGTTCGGGTTGGACGGCGCGGGCGCGGGGAACGCAGAAGGGGCCACCGGTTCCGGTGTGGGGATTTGCGTTTTGGAGGGCAGAGCATGTGCCTTGAGCGGGGGAGCCGACACTTGCCCGGAAGGCTGGCGATATTGCTGCATACTGGGCGGCTGGCTAGGTATTCTGGTCGGTGCTTGCTGCGGTTGCGGGCTTCCGCGGTATGGTGGAATCTCTGGCAGGCTAATGGGCGCCATCTTGTTGTTGTTGTTGTTGTTGTTGCTGCTGCTGCTGTTGTTGGGCCGGGGCCCGTGAGGAGGCGGCCGCGGCGTCGTCTCCTGGGTTGGCGATTCGGCCGGCTGGATCACGGGGCCCAGGCTCAGCAGGCCCATGTCCTTTTGCAGCTGGGCCTGCAGTTCGCGGTCGTAGTCCGGGGATTGACTGACGGGGACGGCAGGTTGAATCAGTCGAGAAACGGGCCGCGGGGTCTCTGGGCCTCTCTGTATCTTTTCCGGCGACGATGGAACGGATGCCTTGGCCGGTGACTGGGTCGCGTTCGTCGCCACGGGCTTCCGTTGCGGCGATGCCTGGCGAGACGTCCCCGTGTTGGCGCTTGCCGCCTTGAGGGTATCCGAGGCTACGGCAAGCTCACGGCCGAAATCGCGAACCTTGGTAGGACTGTTGTCTCTTGACCGCTCGCCGTAATCATCCGTGTTCTCCGAGGACCTAGCGGCTCTAGCGTTGGTGGCCGATTCGTCCAGGGCGCCGAGTCCCGGCCGGGGGACGACGCCACCACGGTCTCCGACGAGCCTTACGGTGCCAAAGTCCCACATGTCCTCGTCAACCTGCTGGCGTTCATAGTAGTCGTCGCCCCCTTGGTCGCTCTCCTCGTCGTCGCCCTTGTGGGTCGCCGCCCACCGGGAGTGTCGCTCAATCAGCTCGGTAAGGTAGCTCGTCTTCTTGGCGCGGCGTATAAAGGGGTGCTTCAGCAGGTCCTTGGCCGTGGGCCGTTCCTTCGGGTCCCGTTGCAGACACACCTCGACAAAGTCCTTGAACGCCTTTGTGAAGTTGCCCTCGAGGCGCGGTGGCGGGTTTTTGGGGATCAGAAAAAGCACCTTCATGGGGTGGATGTCGGCGTAGGGCGGCTCGCCGTTGGCAAGCTCCAGCGCGGTGATGCCGAGTGACCAGACGTCTGCCTTGTGATCGTAGCCCGACTGCTTGATGACCTCGGGCGCCATCCAGAAAGGAGTGCCGACAAAGGTGTTCTTCTTGGTCATGGTGGCGGAGAGCTGGCCGGAGACGCCAAAGTCGGCAAGCTTGACCTGGCCATTGGAGCTCAGGAGGACGTTGGCAGCTGGTGAGAGTACGTTAGCAATTTTTATTTTATTTTGTTTTGTCAACGGGACGAAGCGTCGTCGGCGCCCGGTTTTTGGACTCACCCTTGACGTCGCGATGCAGCTTCTTGTCCGAGTGCAAGTAGTCGAGACCGAGGAGCAATTCGCGAATGATGATGGCAATATAGTCTTCCCCGATCAGGCCGGGCTTCATCAGGTCTGCACAGCTCCCCCCGGCGCAGAACTCCATGACAATCCATAGCTCGGCCCCCTTGGCGTAGGAGCCGTAGTATTTCGTGACATAGGGCGACTGCAGCTCGGACAGGATGGCGATCTCCTGGATGATGTCTTCGACCTCGTCTTCGGCGCTCTCGATATCGATGATCTTGATGGCGACGGCATGGCCGGTGCGCCTGTCAACTCTGTGGGCGGGGGTCGGTCAGCATTCCTTGCTCGGGCAGGCTTGGTGGCGGACTCCTCTGCCGCGTGGGATTGTTGATTGTTGCTTACCCCTTGTAGACCTTGCCAAAACTGCCCCCGCCTTGAGAAAAGGGAGTGTCAGCGAACGTAGTAAGAGAGGGGGGCACGAGAGGCGGCGCATACCGATACAGTATTCTTTCGTATAGAGCAGGCTGGGGTCGAGGGCCTCGTTGCTCTCTTCGGCGCCTCTTTCGCGGTCACCCATGTTTGCAGTATACGGAAGGCGCCGAGCTCAGCTAGGCGCTGTTTCGAAGGTTGCGCGATTGAATAGGCAGTGGAATATGTCGTCGACAGAGTCGTGTGCGTGGTACGGGCGCAATGGCAGTACCACGGAGGACTCGTCGGCAAGGTACGATGGCTGCGGCGCCTGGGGGATGCCGCCCGACGATTCGTCACTCGCGGCGCCGGCAAGAGAGGTGCGGGAGATTCGAATGTAGTTTTGGGCAAGAAAGCCTTGCTCTCTCGTCTGAATTTTGAGCTTGGACGAGCGTGTGAGGGAGCAGGGAAGAGGTTGGAGAGGGACCCCGGCGTTGGGGGAGAGCGGCGAGATGCGATTGTGATCGTTGTCGTTGTTGTCGTTGTCGGGCTGGAATGGAGTGCGCCTATAAGAAAGGTCACAGGGTCCGTCCGTTACGATGTCGGTCAAGCAGAGCACGTCAGAAGAGACGAAGAGCTGGAAAGAGAAGAGTTAGCCGGGTTGCCGCTGAGCGTCGGGCTGGGTCTAACGGTGATTAGGTCCCAAGGGGAGGGGAGGGGCGGCGGCGGCGGCGGGAGTCGGACGTCGTTTCTTGCCTCTTGTCTCTGAACCCCTTGTCTCTCGTGTTCTTCAAGGAGGCGAGGCAGCGGAGGAATGGAATATTCCAAACCAAGTTCCAGAATGCAGAGCGCTCCGCTCCGGTAAGACAGCGAGCGTAAAGCGGGCCGGTGGGATTCGCGTTCCTCGCAGGTTCGGGTTGGGTGCACGTGTGGATGTGCTTAGACGTCAGTGCCCCAATCTAATTACATACGTAGTGGGCAGGCTACCTTGGGGAATTACCGTGAAGCTAAGCAAGCAGACGGAGCTCCAAGGTAAGATGAGGACCCAGGGCAGGGTAGGGCTTGGCTGGGCCTAAGGAAAAGGAGGGGAAAGGGAACAAAGTGAGAGAGAGAGAGACAGGAGGGAGGTGACAGTGCCGCGTCTGCTGTGTCGGTTGGTTGGATGGTGTCGGGTTGTGTGCACGACTTCAGCCAGCCTGGACGATCTGGGCAAGAGGCCGTGACGCAGAGAGGAGGCAAGATGAGGGAAGACGGGCACGTAGGTAACTAACCTAACCTGTAAGTAGGAAGCAAGTATTCGTAAGGCGATCCGGACGATGAATGAAGAAGACACACGAGGCAGAGTGTGGGGTAAATGCAATAGCCAATTCGAGCCAGACCAGACCAGACCAGACCACACCGGCCCGGACCAAGGCAGACCAACAGACCAGACAGACGGACAGACAGACAGACAGACAGATCAGTCCGGACAAAACGGCACAAAGAGAGAAAGCGGAGGCGCACTTGTTTTTTTTCTTTTCTTGACTTGTTCCTGGAATGCAAACTCGACGGGGGGGGCGGGCCACTGCGACTTTCCCCCCCCCCCTCCCCCGCCCAAGTTTCTGGTTCCAGACCGTTGTGAGGTACTGCTTATCCGCACTAGGTATATGTGTGTGTTGTGTGTGTGTTTGTGTGTGTGACCCCTCATTGGGCCACTTCCCACCCAATGTTTACGGATACAATGGCCCCGTACCTTGGATGCGCGCGCAACCGAGGGGCCGGTTCACCAGCAACCGTTGTCACTGTTGTTGATCTCGAGGGCATGTTTGGGTAGATAGATAGATTACTGGTCCTCATCCAGTAAAACGTCAGCGGCCCCGCAGCCAAAACAACCGCTATCACAAGCGAGGGCGCACCGACCACCTCGGTCCTTATCGAGTGCTCTGCACCTCGCGAAATCGTCCCACGTCGTTTATTGTTGTCTTGTGTCTTGCAATGAGAGAAAAGAAACAGAGAGAGACTCGTTGGCTTTGCACCAAAACACCTCATTATCTGCCTTTCTTCATCCAACCGTCACTCCTACCCAATCACCCCAACCCCCTCCCCTCAATCTCGTCCGCTGTGACTCGGTTCCCCGCCCCACGTCCAGGAACCCGTCCGCAATGCTCGACTTAAGGAACTACGGATACGGATACAGTAATTATATATTGAGCCACGCGACGCGCCACCGTCCCAACCGAGCTAGTCTGCCCTTGCCGTGAAACGCCCGTATCTCTCAGGTATACCGTCATCTCCAAGTCTGGCCGTCGTCTGCACCACCTGCGCTAGCACATACGGCTCTTATTCACATCTCACGAACACCGTCATCACATCGCGTTTTGCGTGTCCGAGCTGTCTTGGCCTCCAACGTCTATTGATCGATGCCGTAATCGTCTACCCTTGGCTTGCCGTCCAGGCAGGCTACTCGTTGGCCTCTTCTGCCCCTGTTGCGGCCGAACAGCATTGCATCTCTGCCCTGCCTGCCTGCCTGCCTGCCTGCCCTCGCCGGCCACCGGCTGATTGATGCCTCCGCCCTGTCATGGTCATGGTATGCGTGAGAAACGAAAGAGAAAAAGAGACGAAAATGAAAAGCCCAGACAAACGATCCCTTGAAATCATTGGGAAAAGCCTCCCCCCGCCCCCCCTCCTCTACCCCATCTATTAGCGATAGCCGATCCCCCCCCCCCCCACCTTGGCCTTAGTGGAATGCATCTTTGCGTCTTCCCAAATGACATGTCTGCGCTCTGCCGTCGCTCGCCCTCGTCACAAGACAAAGGATTCCACCCCAACTGTACCACTCATCGGCATCATCTAGTCCTCGATGAACTCGATCATGACGGTTCCCTGCTTGAGTCCGGCCTCCAGGATCGTCTTCTCTAGCTCTTCCGTCAGGTCCTGGCCCTGGGGCATGCGCTTCAGCTCAAACTCGATGCCGTCCTTGCCCTCCAGCGGCTCGGCCTTGAGCCACTCGTAAATCCGTCTGACCGGGTCGTCCAGGTTGAATCGCCGGATGACACGTCCCGTGGGGTGGCGGAACTGTATCCGCGTCGTCGTCGCCGGGTTGTTCTCGGGCTCCGTGTGCGGCTTGTCGCCCGCAATCTTGGCCCAGATGCTCGCCGGCCCTGCCGCCTCTGCCGCGGGGGTGCCCGTGCCCCCCACCTCTGTTGCCCCGCCCTTGGGAGACTCCACCTTGGTGAGCGCGTCGGGGTCGACCACGCTCGGCGCGGGCTTGGAGCTGCTGCCGCCGCCGTTGGACGCCGCGAGGCTGTTCTGCAACGCCATCTCGAGCATCTCCTCCTCCGTCATCCGGTCCACGTCCACCGTCTTGGGCCGCGGCGCCGCCTGGTCCACCACTGGGTTCTTGCTGTTGGCCGCCAAGCTGTAGCGGTCCAGGAACTCGGCCAGCTGGGCGTGGAAGTCGGAGGCGCTGGGAAACGGCCGTCCACTCCACACCTTGACCTGCTCTCCTGTCCTGGGGTCGATTATGGCAACGTGCGGGTAGTTGTCTGGGTTCTCGTGTCCGCTGCCGTGGAAGTAAAAGTTGACGTACTGCTGCGCCGACATGGCGCTCTTGTCGTACTGGAGGAAGATGAAGCTCTCTTCCAGCAGCTGGCGGACCGCCGCGTCCTTCCAAATGTCCCGGTTCAGAGCCTGGCAGTTGAAATCGCTCATGTCTTGGAGGTTCACCATTATCCACTTCTTCTCGTCTTTGCCCTCCTGCCTCGCCTCGTCCCAGTCCAGTCTGGACATGATGTCGTAGGGAGGTCGGAATAGTTCAGCGAGCCGTTGGGCACGGGTGCCGCCTTCGCTCGGGGCTGGCTGAGACGGTTGAGCAGGCGTCGGGCCGTCATCGTCCCAGATCGACACGCTCTGGCCAAAAGGATTCCTCGAGCCGCCTGCATGCGTACAAAGTCAGTAACGGGGAGCCGTCGGGCTCAACGCCGCGTCGGGAACGTACCTCGAGCAGCAGCTCTGGCCGCCTCTCTCTGCCTCATCTGCGCCCGGATAATGGTGTCCATGTCCAGACCATCATCGCCTTCGTAGCCTCCAATCAGCGTTTCTGTGGTTCTTGCAATGGGTGATCTGACGTCGTCCTGGCCACCGCCAATGCCGCCGCCGCCGCCATCACCACCGGAGCCACCTCCGTACAGCTCTTCCTGTAGTCTCTTGGCCATGGCGGCATCTTCCTCCTCCTGCGCACTACGGGCGATGGCCGCGACATCAGAGTCGTCTTGTCCAAAGTTATCGTCCATGTCGTCGATCGTCATGGCGGTGTCGCCGTCGTCATCGCTGTCAATGTGAATAACGCCGCGGTCGTCTTGGCGTCCGACGTTGGGCCGTGTGCTAGCGGGCACTGGGGGCGCTGTCGACGAGGTGGCAGCAGGCATCGAGTTGAAGCTGTTCTGGAGGTCGGGGCTCTCAAAGAAGAGCTGGATGGCCTGTTCGAGGTTGTTGTTGGCCATCTCCAGGAAGCCACGTGCGGCCTCCGGGCTGGCAGCCGTAATGGCGACGAAGTTGGAGATATCCTCGTCCATGATGAGGGGTTGTGCTTGCCAGAAGCTGCAAGATGTCGGTGGCTAGTGGGTATTTGGCCTCGGGGGGAAAGTACTTTGGCGTACGAGGTGGAAGAGTGAAGCTCGAGGAGAAGGGTGTTTGTCTTTTCGCTTCTTGTTTTTTGTGTTTTATTTTTTCCTTCTCCCCAGGTGGCGGTCAGAAAGATCCGTGGATGCAGGAAAGGCTCTGGGAGTCGATGGCACCTCTCTCTCTTTCTCCCTCTATCTCTCTCCTCTGCCCCACCTTGGCCCAAAAGTACCCAGGTGCGAGCGAGGGGTAGCTGCGGCGGGTGGGTTTGTATTTTGTGTGGTTTGTGCGATGGCGTGTTCCTGCCTGAGTCGAGTCTATTGGGCTCCTTGTCACAAAAGGAAACAAACGAAGAGTGGAAAAAAGAAGACAAAAATCCGAGTCGAAGAAAGGACGTAGGCTAGCTTGAGGTAAGGCGTGTCGTGTCGTGTCGTTGGGTGAATGAACAAGGTTGGTTGGTTTGCGCCGCCAGTGAATCTGAGGTAGGTAGGTAGGTAGGTACAGGATGGTGTTTGCTGGCTGGTCCCGGCGCGTGACAGGTGCCAGTGCAGGTGCAGGCAGGGCTGCGCTGCGCTGGGCTGGGCTGCTATCGAAGGCACCAGCTCTGTGACGCAACCGCCCGTCACCGCCCGCCGAGCCTCGGACCGTCCAGCGTGCGTGTGTCTCGGGGCAAAGGTGGAATGATGATGCGATGAGGCAAAGCGGTTGGCTGCGCCACGGCCACACGGGTTTTCGGTCTGTCAGTGGCTGGTGCGTCGACCTATCTAGATACGTACCTTCCCTTCCTACTAGATACCATCCATACCTTGCCTTCCTTCTTATACACCTCACCTCAGTAGGTAGGTGCTTAGGTGTTACCTTAGTCCCATGCCGACATGACATCTAGACATGGGCCGATTGGCCTGGGTAGATGCTCAACACAGATACAATGCAACTGTTTTTCAGAAGAACGTGTGACATCTTGTGTCTTCCGTCATTGCCTCTCGATGAGTGAGTCCTTGTTAGACTACTGTCTGTTCATCAGCTAACATGGACATGGACTACAGATTCACAGCACTCAAAGAGACATCTCAAATAGATACAGGCTCACGACACACGGGGAAGACCGCACGACAGCAGCAACATCAGTCAACTATTGTCATTGTAAAGAGCAAGCAAGATTCTAAGAGGGTATCATGACCCCGTGAGCCAATTCGTCGCTATCGTCGCCGTCCGTCTATACCAACGGCCTCCAAGGAAACAACTTGCCTTTCCTTCCATTCTCCCCCTTTCCTTTCCTCTTGTAGCCTACTTCTCCAGCTCCGCGAGTACCTCCTTGAGGTGCTTCTGCACCTCCAAAGACCGCTCCGCCGCGAGCGCTTTCTTCGCCATGTCGACGAATCTCTTCTTCTCCTCCGTCTTCGGCGCGGGGCCAAACACGCCTCGGTTCATCGCCTTGACAACACCACCGACGGCAACAGCCCGCGTCGTGCGCTGGGCTTCGGTCCCGTTGTCGACGGACTCGGGGTCCAGGCTCTCGAGGTACGCCACCGCGACCTCCTTGCCCCCCGCCGCCGCCGCCGTCGACGGATTCTCGGCAGCCTCCATCAGATCCTTGACGCACTCGTACCAGACCTCGCGCTTGATGCCCTCAAACTTTGGGTGGGCCAGGCGCTCCTTCAGAAGCTCAAAGACCTTTTTCAGGACGGCGCCGGCGTCCCCCTTCATCTGCGCACGGTTATAGCCCCTCGCGATGGCCTCGATGCCGTGGACGGCTGCCTTGCGCGTCGCGTCGCCCGTGCTGTCGACGTCCATCCTGTCCTCATCGACAAAGTCGTCGAGCGGTCCGCCGACGACACTGGCAATGTCGTCGAGCAGATCCAGGTCCTCGCGCTGCTCGGCAAACTGCCAAAGGGCTTTATAGGCATGCGGCCGGTAGTCCTCGTTGTTTCGCTTCGCCTCGCGGAGGGCAATCTTCCGCTGCTGCGCGGCGACGCCCGGGTCCTCCTTCCAGAGAGCCGCGCCCTTGCCGACAAACTGCGGGAAAGACTCTAGAAGCCTCTCCTTGCCGGGGAAGGTCTTGAGCGCGAGCGCTTTGTCCATGACGGGCCAGATCAGCTTCAAGTTCGCCTCGGAGATCTGGCCGCCCGTGACATCGCTCGAGGCGGCCACGGCCTTGACCATGCTGGCGATTGTGAAGCAGGCCGTGTGCTGCAGGTTCCATCTCGGCGCCTCGAGGCCCCTCTTGATGAAACCCACCATCTCGGGCACGTAGCGCGCCACGGTGCGGGAGCTGCCGCCGTGCTGGTTCCACACTTCGTCGAAGCACTTGCGCGTGTACTCGTCCGTGTCGTGCATTCCCATGTATGTGAACGGCACGAACTTGGCCGCCAGCGCGTTGAAGTGATCCGGAGCGAGCTTCGAGACGCTGAGGACGACGTCCGACACCTTGGCCCGGCGGGCCTCGTCTTCGCTGGCAAAGTAGAACTCGGTGAACTTGTCGACAAGCCTCTCCTTGGACACGTCGGGGACGACGCGCATAAGGTATCCTACGGCCTTAGCGTAGCCCTTGCTGACCTCGTCGTTGCGGTCCAGTGACTGCTTCTCCAGCAACTGCATAAACCGAGACGACAGCGGCTTGAAGTCGACGGCATGGCGCATTACCAGATCGCCAATGAGCCTAGCGCAGGCGATCTTAGTCGGCATGCCGATGGCCGTCTTGATAATCTCCTCGAGCTTGGGCGCGAGCTGCTTCATGCCGTCGGCGTCCAGTTGCCGGAGGCAGTTGTCGACGGCCTCCGAGATCGGCGACTGGTTGACCAAACGCGCCCTGAACTTATCAATTTGATCGCGCGAGTCCTCACTGACCTTCTGATAGGCATAATTGATCTGCTCCGGCTCGATGGTGCTGTGCAGACCGAGCAGCGGCGGGATGAAGTCCACGATGAAGGGCTTCAGATTGGGACCTCCCTTCCTGGTGATGTCGATAATGGTCTTGAGAGAGAACATCTTAACGTCTTCGACACTGCTCTCGAGACCACTGGGGGACAGGAGGAAGCGAAGGGCCTGCCTGAGCATGGCCTGCGCCGACGACGAGGCGCCGCCCTCTTCAAGCTGGCGGACAATGGTGTTGGTCAGGCCTATGCACAGCTTAAGGGCAGACTCCCTGACGGATCCCTTGACGTCGTCCAGGACCTTGAGCGCGGCAGTCCAGATCTCGGCGTAGTACTTCTCGTACTTGTTGAACGGCTGGCCCGAGATGAGGTCTGAGATGGCGCCACAGCTGGCCTGGCGCACGCGCCACTCCTTGCCGAGGATGTTCTTGAGCAGATCCTGCATGATGGCGTCAAAGTGCTCGCTGATGGTCTCGTTCGGGTTCTTGACCAGTGACTTCCAGATGTCGTCCATGGAGCGCTGCACGTTGCTGTTCGGGTCGAAGCGGTACCGGAACAGCTTTGGGTACAGCTTCGGGTCGACCTCTGACTCGGAGAGGATGTTGCTCAGGCCGAAACGACCAAACGCGGAGCGAGTCGACCAGGTGGCGGCGTTGGTCGCAAGAGACATGAACTTGTAAACCAGGCTCTGGTCGCCGACCTCGTTGGCCAAGCTGACGATGTCCTTGTACGAGGTGACAGACTTGCCCTCGCCCGTGGGCAGGGCTCCGGGCTCAAAGAGCTCGGTCTCTTCCTCGACTTTGATCTGCGTGCTGCTGCCGGTAAAGGCGGAGACGAGATCCTTGACAAGGTCCTGCTTCAAATCCTCATCTCCCTTCTCATAGACTAGGGAGAGGCCGCGCGAAGCAGTCTCCTGAACCAGCTCGTCCCTCGCGCTCAACAGTCTCATGAAAGCGGCCTGGGCCTCGCGGAGCCGGGACTGGACTTCCTCGAGGTGGCCACAGTACTGGACGACGCAGAAGAGCCAGATACCAGAAGCCTTGAGCAGCGAAGGCTTGGTGGTCTTGCAGTCCTTGAAGATCTTGTCGAGGACGGCGGTGACTCTCTTGCTGCGCTTGGTCTTCTTCCAGGGGCCTTCGGCGCTGTCGACGTTCATGGACAGCTTGACAAAGTCCGAGTCCCAGCAAGCGATCGCCGCAGTGATGGCCTCACCGACTGTGAAGTGAATTTCGGTCTCCTTTCTAGTATGGACGGCAAAGAGGCCACGCAGGACGTTGTCGATGCCTGACGTCTTGCTCGAGGGGTACAACAGGCCGTCCTCGGGAGTGGGCTCCTCATTGGGCTCGTCGAACGCAAGTGCCAGGCGGCCGAGCGCGAAGATTGCCTTGTCGCTCCCGGCCGCTGCCTTCTCCGTGAGCCTCTCAATCACATAGTCCGCCGTCAAGTTGTTAACGTTATCCGGGATGTACTGCGAAAGGCCGGCGGTCCAAAGCTCCGCGTAGCAGTCCAGAATGGCATCCTCCAACGCCGGTCGCTGATGGGATTTGTCCATGAGCAGCTTATGGGGCAGGTGAACGTCGCTGGGGATGGGTAGGCCGTAGTACACGGCTCTGGAGAAGATGTGGCCAAACGCCTGCAGGGACCCTTCGACTGCGTTGGCGGCAGCACCGTACGAGTTCTCCCAGCCGTAAACCATGACCTTCAAGTCGCGGAGGAACTTTTGAATGTTCTCGTTCCTTGTCTGATACGGGACTGCCTCGGGAATCGCCAAGTCCACCTTGTTAAGGGGGTGAGGCAGCAGGATCCCGACAGCCTGGGCGGCGGCAGCGCGGATGTGTCTGCTGTTGGACGTCGTGCACTTCTGCAAGAGATAGGCGGAACCGGCGACATAATTGATCGTGTCGGCGGGCGAGAGCGACGCGACGTCCACCATGTGCTTGAGACAGTTCTCGACGATACGATCAGTGCCGTCCATGCCTTTCAGGCGAACCCCGTCGAAGCAGATCTTGATGAAGAGGCCGACGTGCTCCTGGTCGACAGAGCGGAGGTAGGCCCTGATCTGGTCCCGCGTCTTGATGTCGTTGCGCACTCGGGTATCGAGCTGCTCGGCCCAGCCGGGGACGAGGGGAAAGTCGGGCAGTGCCGCGATGAACAGCGCCCTCTTGACATACTGAACGGCGACGGGGTATGCAAACACCTTCTTGCCCTCAAAGTTCTGCATCGTCCTTCTGTCGTCGAACTCGAACTTCGGCGGTGTCGAGTTGACCCACTCAGAACTGGTGACGTCGTCGGTGATCTTCTCGCAGAAGAAATAGGTCATCAACTTGATCCAGTCCGGCATCGTGTGCGCTTCGCTGTCACGGTACGTCCACGGGTCCAGCCCCTTGCGGCCCTCCTCGATGACCTCGGTGCGCTCGCCCTGGCGGCCAGCGATGGCTAGGATATCGATCCATCTGCCGCGCTCGTCCCATGAAGTGACCGTCTGGTTTGCCCACTTGACGGCCGAGAATCTCGCGCTTCGTACGGCAGGGTTGTCCTCGGGCAGGTTCATGTAGTGCAGGAGGAGAGAGAACAGGCTGATCATGCCGCTGCCACGTCCCTCGCCGCTGACCGTCTTGGGGTCGAAGCTCCGAGTCAGTCCCGAAAGCGAGCCCTCGATGGCGGACACCGCCTCGGCGCTGGGGTCCTCGGACAGAGCCCTAAAAAGCCAGCCGACAAGATGGAGCTTGTCCTGCACGCTGAAGGGGCTGCCTGCGCCAAGGACGCCGAGAAGGTCGTACGCCATGGCGCGAAGCTTTTCCTCATCTGCCGATAATGTGCGTGAAACCGGCCATCCCTGCTCCTCGACATAAGTGCGCATTTTGTCGATAAGTTTGGGCCCAATGGTAAAAGGAGCCTGGGTAGGCCCAATGGTGGCTGTCCAGTTGAGGAAGTAGAACAGTGCCTTGTGCAGCCTCGTACGCTCGAGGCCGCTGGTTGCTTGAAGGTGTGCCGGGGCGATGGACGTCGTCTCTGTGCCGAAGTCGAGGGTCACCACAGACATGATGTTATCTTGCATAGTGGTGGCAAGTTTCGACTTTGACAGGAGAGGCAGGATTCTGATGCGGTGAGGCGCGGGTAGTCTGGCGTGTGCATTATACAGCTCCTCGACGATGGACGCCTTTTCGAAATCAATAGTCATTCTCTTGAGAATATCCTCTCCTGCTTGAGAGACTTGGTAGTCGGGGTTAGCTGCCGCAGACAGAGCGGGCAGCAACCTCTCTTCGTCCTTGAAGGCGCCACTGGCCAACAATTGCGCAATCTTGCGCCGCAGGTCCTGCATCTTTTGGAACGCCGGCGCGGCATCGCGCTGCTCGGGCTTCAGGAAGTCGAGATCCGCAGCCAGCAGGGCCGGGTTCAGTCTCTCGAAATCTTGGCGTGTGGGTTCCACACCGCCGGGAATCCGCAGGAGAAGCACCTTGCCGAGCCACTTGGCGACGAAGAGCGCGTCGGCATCGTCGGAGAGGCCGCATGCTTCTCTGAAAGCAGCATCTTCTTCGCTTCCGCGGGAGGGGATCTTGATGTCCGGGATGATCTTGAGGAGAAGATTGAACACGGATGCTTGGGTGGGGCCATGCTTGGACGAAGAGATGCCCTTGGCCACTTTGGGGAAAAGATGGCGTCTATCGTAGTCCTCCATACGGAGGATGCTGTGCTGTATGAATGAAATATCCAGCACGCGGAGGATTGAAGAGTCGGCCTCCTGGTACTGGTCGATGAGCTTCTCGACGGGGAGAATGATGCTGTCGCCACTGTCAGTGCACTCGGAACGGGGGACCTGCGGAACACCCCTGGGACAGGCATACCTCGGGTGGACGATCAAGCCCTTTAACTTTCCAGCAAACTGAATGACCTGGCAGAACGTGATGAGACCACGGAGTGAAGGTCAGAAGAAAGGGGAACGAATCTTCTCACCTCGTTACGAACTGACGCATAGTCACTCGTCGCCTTCAGCAGCAGGGCACAGAGGTACTTGGTGAGCAGCTCATTGAGCTTGTCCTCCTTGTTCGCGGCCTGGAGGATGCGAATCTGGACATTCCCTACGAGGCGCTTCTCCTTGGCCTCGGGGGATTCGCCCGACATCTTGAAGAGCTGCGACGACGTCGACGGGTGTGTTGATAGATGGTTGTGATGTCGAAGAGGGAGATGCAGAGGTACATGTAAATGTACCTTACGTGTTGCATCCGCTAAAGGTCGACGTTGCTCCCGGCTGCCTGAGCTGATTAAGCTGCGAGTTCCAGAGTTCCAGCAATGCCCACAGAAAAAGCAGGGGAGGAGGGGGGGAGCCACACTCACTCACACTAACCGACCGTCCGTCCAGTCCAGTCCGGTGTGGTGTCACGCCACAGTGTGGCCGAGCTCCGAAACCGGTTTAGTGACAGGCGTCCCGGGATCGTCGGTGGTTCCCCGAAACAACCTCGTCTTGTCGAGACCGGAAGGCCTTTGCCAAATAGGCGTGTCGACGAGATTTTTCTCGAGACTTGGTGTTTTTCTACCGTTGTTTCGAAACGGCCGAGTGATGTGTTGCAATTTTGCCGACTGGGAAGAGGGTTAAACAGAGGGAGAGGAAGAAAGGATGGTTGAAGAGCGATGGTGAGAAAACACCGGCTAGACTCAGAAAGGAGGAAAGACCATAACAGTCGCTCTCAAGGCGGGTGCCACCCATCTTTGCTGCATCATCATGACTAGAGGCGGGAGCACTTGCAGTGACGAGGTGGTGCCCGCTTCATTTGTCTAACTTGGGGCCTCCTGAGTCAAGGCTCAGCAAATGCGCTCACAATATTATCTTCACTCTAGACGAGTGCCATGATCTTATTTGTTAGCGCCCGCCTTTTGGGTCTGACAACTGAAGGCTTACAGCACCTGGTGATTTCATTGCATTGGGAGGGCAACAGCCGGTTATTTAGGCTGCAAACTCATGCAAGTCTTTGGGGAGGTAAATGCAATCGCACAAAGTCATTGATACCATTGCGTCAAGTGAAAGATACTGGCAGTCGTTAGATTGGATTTCGCAAATCAGATGGTAAAAGACTCAAAGCACACTTGGTAACTGCAGACCAAGAGTTCTGTAAAATCACACAAATTCTTATTAATGCATCAGACTTGCATGGAAGGCCTGGCATCAAAGGAGTAGGTAAAGCATTCATTTACCAAAGTAGTAGCTATAGAGGGGACTTGTACAATTCAGACCTTCAACATTTTCAACGTTTATGAAAACAAATAGGAATCTCCGACTTGAACAGGCGAGGCCATTGGTAGCTGATGAGATGAGCACGTGTGTTTTAACACCATGGCTGTGGCATATCATTTAGAGTCATTGCGGAGAGCAATGCAAAACTGGGTAATAAGGCACACTATCTTCCACCACCATGTCAAGTAGGATTACTGTTACTACCTGGGACTTGAAATGACCTACTGAGAACTTTTATACGATTGTTATTCTCACATGTGGCTGGGAAACGCCGTGGAGCAAATATTCAATGGGATTGAGGCGAAAAAGTATGATTTTGGATATTTCACCTGAAAGCTTTCGAAACTACATGCCGGTTGCTTCGGGGGAATGCATCCATCATATCAAAAACTAATACCTGCGATATATTCACAAGGTTACTTGATGGACTCGTAACCGAATCTATGTATAAAATGATTTGGATCGTCAACTCCGCAGCAGAACGTTGAGGCAGGGCTTAGAAAAAGCCAGTTGCAAAAAAGAAGAAAAAAAGGTGAAAAAAGGCTCCATTCAGACGCAGCATTATATCACTATTGCTTCCCACCATGAGTGGCTTTAGAAACATGATTTGTCTGCCGAGAATGTGGCTCGTGTATCGTGTATTCCTCAATAGACACTGAACAACCAGAGCGTCTGTGACAGCGAGGAAGTCGAGGAGCTCAGGATCTACGTCACACTTCAAGCAGTGATCGAGCAAGCGAGCCTGGAACAGCCCCCGGATACAATGTTCACAGAATCAAAGGGTGAGTTCCTCCGTCATTGAACAGTATCGACCGCATCCCCGCTCGTACTACCTCGGGGTTGGACCAAGGATTTTGATGTCACGCCTACGCGACAACAACAGCAGGATTCAATAGCAGCTTTCACCGCACGCATTTTTGATCCGTATACATTGGCGATGGCTTGAGCTCAACGTGTGCCAATGCTGGCGACTGGTCAGAATATCCCTCTCTGGACTGTTCCAGCATCCACTCAGTCTCCGGCTGCGAGGGTCCTCGGAGCGGCCACGTTGTCTCCCTTCCACGCCGGTGCCAGACACCGAGCCACGACTTTTCCATGGCGAAAAAAGCCTTTCCAGTTTCAAGGGAACGCCCCTGAAGCTTGTGTCATGGGCCATGATCTTCCTTCGCACTGTAAAGGGGCCAAGAGATGCGACCCCCCCGATGGCCATTACTTTCAATGCAACGCACACAACCAAGTGCCTGTCGATCACGACTCACCCCATTACCTCAAACGTTCTCCAGAAGCCGAAGACCTCTCTCGGAGCCGGGCTCTGGGCATTTGGCTCGAGCAAAGTCTCGTTGTCAAACGGATAGACATTGACATTTACATGGCACGCCGGGAAAGAAGAATCATGCTTCGGCTCCTGCATTTAACAGCTATTCTTCGTCTTCTCATTGAGTTACCATAGCCGCAAAGTAGCGCACAGCAATGTACTCGGCGCGCAGAGCCATCCCCACATCCCGGCCATCTGTCCCACACTCCCTCTATCGCCCTACATGTACGTACGTTCATACAGAACCAATCGCGCGAACTACATTCTCTGAGGCCACGGCAACTCACCGCGGCCCAGTCTCGAAGACACTGCCGCCGACTTCAGCCCGCTAGCCTCACTCAAGCTCGAAATTTAGACGGACAACCCCATACCTAACATGCCGGCATCCTCCATCCAGCTCTCCTTACGGCCTCCCTGAGCCTTCCAGCCCTCCCTCATCACACCTCTTCAGACGAAACCAACCCACCATCAATCTCAAGCCCCCCCGTCAAACCTTGAACGAGCAAGTTACCGTCCCGCCGGTCTTGCTCCCCGATGGCCGAACATCCCCCCCCCCCCCCCCCCCCCCCCCCC